>JACJUY010002493.1:0-58055 GCA_014220935.1 Platorchestia sp. MABIK | reverse complement strand
GCTGAAATCATCAAAATTGAGTATGTTTCTTTTTTGTGACGGAAAAGGATCCATTCAAATCGTACCTACTCATTGAATTTTGATGCTAGAACAAAACCAAAGACAGTTTTAGAATCCTTGGTACATTTCTAACAAAGTTATAATTTAAAATTTGAACATTTTGAATTTTTTTTGTGAAATGCGAAACTTTATAATAACATCTCAAACCATTATTTTTGGGTTTGGATCCATATGAATTTTTTGGTTTTCTCAAATTTGAATGCAACTTATTATAACTTTGCTAGAAATGTTCCAAGGATTCTAAAACTGTCTTTGGTTTTGTTCTAGCATCAAAATTCATTGAGGAGATACGTCTTGAAATATGCAAAAAAATTTCTAAAACAACTCATTTTCAGTAAGAAAAAAAATACAAATTAAAAATAAGGCCTAAATCGAAAAAATGACACAAGTAGAAAAGGTTTACTTTCAAAAAATACATATACTGACCCATTTTCAAGCGAATCGGAAGAACAAAGTTAAAAATCCGGGACCTATATAAATGAGGTACATGGTGAGTACTCAAATAAAATATATTTCTATAAGTTTTTATGCACGATATTTCTTATGTTACATTGAAATTTACAAGGAAAATATTGCACTTAATTCGTACATAAAAATAAATCAAAGAAACTGCATTCATGTACATAAATTGTCAGTTATATTGCAATTCAATATTATATTTTGTTTTTGGGCTCTCCTGAATAGAATACACTTCTACCATTCAAATTGTATCTTCTCATTGAATTTTGATGCTAGAACAAAACCAAAGACAGTTTTAGAATCCTTGGAACATTTCTAACAAAAGCTATTGACTCAATTGTTCAAATGTGACAAATCAAAAAATTTTTACGGGTCCAAACCCCAAAAAAATTGTTTGAAATGTTACTATAAAGTTTCGCATTTCACAAAATTTTTTTTTCAAAATGTTCAAATTGAGTCAATAACTTTTGTTAGAAATGTTCCAAGGATTCTAAAACTGTTTTTGGTTTTGTTCTAGCATCAAAATTCAATGAGGAGATACGTCTTGAAATATACATAAAAATGTATCAAAAAACTCATATTTATTAAAAAAATAATAAAAATAAAAAATATGGCCTAAATCGAAAAAATGACACAAGTAAAAAAGGTTTACTTTCAAAAAATTCATCTACTGACCAATTTTCAAGTGAATCTGACGAAAAAAGGTCAAAATCCCGGATGGTACCCTTCAGGCTAGTCAGTATAGTTTCAGCTTTAATTCGCGTCTGTGGTATTACCGATACAGAACTTGTTTTGAAATTTGAACATCATCTGCATACATTGAGATCCGTGTGTTAGAAGGCATTGGAGGGAAACCATTAATGAAAATAGGAAACAGCAGCGGACCAAGAATGGATCCTTGGGGAACACTAAAATTGATTTGAATGAATGTCGACAATTTGTTTTCTAAGCGAACTACATGAGAGCGATTTGACGAGTAACTTTCAAACCATTGCGTGTCTACTTCTAAGTTCAATATTTTTCGCAGAACTCTATCATGTTCGACGCTACCGAACGCTTTAGAGAGATCGAGTAGCAACAGGAGTGTTACATTCTTTTGATCGATGTCGCTCTATATTTTTTCCGAGACATTGAGCAGAGCGTTTTGAGTGCTAGTGTTTCTTCCATAGGCGTATTGATTTCGGTGGAGTAGATTTGACTCGTCCAGGTGAAATAACAGTTGATTTGTCACCACTTTCTAGAATATTTTTAACATTACAGGTGAAAGACTGATGGGCATGTAGTTTGATGCTGCATTTAGGTCATCACTTTTATGAAACGGTTTAATAATGGAGTGTTTCTATTGGTTTGAAAATGTGTTGGTTACTGTTGATGTACTAATTATCAGACGAATCCATGGTGCTGTGACTAGGAAACTGTCTTTGATATATTGAGGACTGATACCATCATGTCCAACTGCCTTTGTGTTTTTTAGCGAGTGTAAGATATTTCTTAACTCCGGTAAATCGACAGGACGTGGTCTCCACCTGACATCAGCCCTCGAGGGTGCAGTGGGGCATGAATTTTCAATTGACGTTACATTTGGGCTGGTACACACCTCTCTGAAAACTTGAGCCCCTACTTTTGAAAATAATGTGATGAAATCCGTGGCTGTTGCCAAGGGATTTTGAAATTTACTAATACGGTCTAAATTGTTATATGGGGCTACATCACTAATGATTTCCCAAGTTCGTTTCGGGTTTTTTAGCCGTTAATAGTTCCTGGTGGAAGTGAGTCTGTTTCGCTACAGGGATTTTCTTTCTAAAAATTTTTTCATGTTCTTTATATCTCTTGTTTGAGGTTGTTAGATATATGCTTATTTGATTTGTTAGGCTGTCCCTGTTCGGGCGCCACTTGTTAGATATATATGCTTATTCGATTCGTTAGGCTGTCCCTGTTCGGCGTCAATTGTTAGATAATTCTTTAGGCTGGTCCTTCTTGGGAGCCAGTGATAGATTATTTAGGTGGGCGAGTCCTGTTCGGCCCGATTTGATACTTCTTTAGGCTGGTCCTTCTTGGGAGTCAGGGATAGATTATTTAGGGGGGCGAGTCCTGTTCGGCCCGATTGGATAATTCTTTAGGCTGGTCCTTCTTGGGAGCCAGGGATAGATTATTTAGGTGGGCGAGTCCTGTTCGGCCCGATTTGATACTTCTTTAGGCTTGTCCTTCTTGGGAGTCAAGGATAGATTATTTAGGAGGGCGAGTCGTGTTCGGCCCGATTTAATAATTCTTTAGGCTGGTCCTTCTTGGGAGCCAGGGATTGATTATTTAGGTGGGCGAGTCCTGTTCGGCCCGATTTGATAATTCTTTAGGCTGGTCCTTCTTGGGAGCCAGTATTCTTCTCGGGGAAGATAGTACTCGGTTTATTTCCAGAGTTTATTTGCAGGAAACAATGTTAGTTACAGAGGATTTCAATAGCAGATAAGGAGGTTCCGAAATTCCAGAGAGCGAACGTTTCTTTTAGTCGCTCTCTCGAATTTCGGACAAGCCGGATTCAAGGGGGTTTGAGGAGTATCTATGATACTCGAATTAAATTTCGACAAACATTATTTACAAAGATACGAGAATATCCATACTGGCACGTGGCCTAACAGAGGTACTGTTTGATCTATTGTTTTTGTACTCTCGTAAGTTAGTTTCTCTATTCTGCTCAGCTCTTTAATTTTGTCAGTAATCCAAACAGTGCGTTTTGGCTTTTTTCTGTGACGTTATTCGTCGAGAGCTGCTGTAAAGTTCTCGTTAAAGATGGACACTTGATTGTCAACATCGTCAGATTGCATCATATTCTGGAATTCGTTGGACCTTTTGAGTTTTCGGTGGACCTTAATATTGATTCGGTGAACCTTAATGGTATCAACAGCTTTCGAGAAGTGAAGAAACACCGAAATAACATATTCTTTACCCCTCAAAGAAGAAAAAATTGAATCGCAGAACATGCTGAGAGCTTCAGACGTTGAACAATTCCTCTGAAAGCCGGACTGATGGGGAGATAACACACGAAAAGTAGAAATAAATTTAGTCATTCTGGAGTGCATTGCGCGCGCAAAGATTTTACTCAGTATACACATTGTTGAAAAATGAAATTTTTCGGCCTATTATTAAAAAATGGAATTTTTCGATCCTCTCTTATGAACTGGAATTACTCGAGCTATTTTACAGCAGTTCGGGAAAACACTCCTAGTTACAGAAAAATTAACAAGGTCAGATTAAACAGAAGAAATATCCCTAGCCATAACTTTGTAAGCGCAGATTGGGATAGATATAATATCACTTGGTTTATGTTTAACTGTGTTAATTATACTAGTTACTTCCCTTTCATCAGTCGGAAATAAGCAAAGGAATTGCACTGACGGTACAAATAGGACGTTGGATCTATGTTACACCTGGGAATATCAGTCTCAAACCTAGTAGCCCCAGTAACATAATATTCATTGAATTTGTCTACCTCCGATAGTGAATGAATCTATATACCATTGTCATTTCTCAAAACTCTATCAACCGACGATCTGTCCCCACCACGCAGGATGCTACTTATGCACTTCCACGTAAGTTTAGCATTTGAGACACATGAATTAACTTGTGGACTACATTTGCGCAGTTGTTACGGTTGATTGGGCTAGGTTGTAAGAAGAATTAAAAACCGGCTTCACTGCCCAAATCTATTCTAACCAGATCTAAAAATTGTGAAAAATATAATTGCACGAAAATATTTTACCTCGTACGTTACAATATATTTGCAAATAAAATGTGAAAAAATAAAAATGCTGTTCATATACACCGGTGCGAAATTAGGCAATTTACCTAGTGGAACAATGCTATACCAATATGTAGTCAACGGGTTGAATCGATCATGAACGCGCAGTTTTTTTAGCACTTTTGATTTGATTTGATATCCTATAACGGAAATTTTATAATCAAGTGAGAGAGGTCTCTCATACAAAACCGATGTAATTCATGCTTTGTTGATGCTTCGGACAATATCCGCATCCAGCCATGGACTTTTCATGCGTTTACGGGACAATTGTTTTGTCCTAATTGAACATGCTTTTTCATACAAGTCAGAAACTGATGAAATCGACCACACTCATCATGGAAATCGACATCGAGATCTAAAGTATACATTAAAAAAGGTTGAAATCTCTAAACTGGAGACGTGTACATCAGACAGGTTGAGCAAGGTTGTCTGCAAAAATATAAAAACAAGATAACGGTGCGAAATCAGTGAAATCCCCCGCAGAGTGTGAAATCATGACATTAGTCCATCTATGGTCAAGTAAGATAGCAGCTGCAGTGACATGAGTAGGCAAGAGAATCACAGAAAAATACGACAGAGATCGCATTGAGGCAATAAAAAAATTTACGCTGCTTCCTACCACAGCGCGTGAATCTAAATTGAAGTCTCCTAATATATGAATTGGGGTCTGAGCCTCAATTAAATTTTAAAAATCTAAGAATACATCATTGAAATCAGCTACAAAATTTGATGGGGGGCCTGTAGATTCCAATTCTCATACGAATTATTCCCGAAAAGTCAATCCTCACTGCACAAAATTCAAAATTATCTAAAAGATCGCGTTAATACGTACTCCGCGTATTGGGCCATATGTCTACCACTAGGTAAATTGCTCTTTCACGCACCGGTATAAATGAATGATAATTCCATCTGTTTAGCGACCTTTTTTAACCCTTTCGGTACGACAATTCAAATGGCTTAGGGATAAATTTCCAGGGGAAATGTTTGTCCTTATCCATAATTGTCAGTGAAATTGTCCTAGTGTGGGTGCTTTTAGCTTAAGCAAGTGCTTACTTTTTTTTTTATTTTATGTTTTTAATCTTTAATGCTATATGCCTGGCGACAGAAATTTTCGACGTTGACAATAGAGTTATTGAATTTACGGAGAAATTATTCATAAGTTTTTGCCTGAATTTATCAAACATAAACGATGTTCAGAAAAAATTTGCTCAAGTTAAATCGAAAGGTTATTGAGTATGTTGAACGGTCTAGGTAGCGTGAACTTAGAGGTAGCCAATGGTAATGTACGTGCAGGCTTCTGAAATGTCCAAAAACTAGTTTCATGAATGCTTGGAATTTCCCTAATATTGTTATTTACTCCAAAGTATTCCCTAACTTGTTGAATTACTTTAAAATTAGGTTAGATTCTCTAAACTGGAAGAACTAGCCATCTTGGCACTGGGGTAGCCGTCAGTACCGAAAGGGTTAAAAATAATTATTTTCAAACAAGGGAAATTGCCATCGTACAATTGTGTATTTCGTATTGTTTAGGAAGATTAAAAATGTATTTGAGCATAAAGTCTATTTCCCTGTTCTGTTGCTTACAACCTCATCAAATTAACTGATATCAACCGCGGAAACGCCGTAAACGTGTTAAGGCGACGACCGAGCTGCCTACCCCACCATACCAGCCCACCCAGCTCTGTGGGGTGCCACGTAGCCCGTCGCTTTGGACCAGAGAGTAGCGTCACACACCCAGGTCTCAGTTAACACTTGGACTGCAGCGTGCGCCACCGGTGGCCACGGATGAGATTTTCCTAATGCTGCTGACAGGCCAGTAGTCACGAATTCAATTTTCATAAATACTTAATCGAAGTAAATGAAGGCACGATACAGTTAATGTGAGCTATTTTCAACATCATTTACTACAAATGACTTAAAATTTGAGTTGGAGACTGAACTTCAGTTTAACCACTGGTGGTCAAAGTGTTAACACTAATACATCAAAATTTACTGATAGCTGGTCGAAAAAGTTCTAAATTCATCAATACTTCTATTATATAATCTAATGTTTACATGAGTTAATTTCAACCCTAAAAGTTGGGTCTAGACCTTTCTGCTAAAGGATTCGACATTATAATATTCAGATACATCTGGAAGAGAGGAGAGCTCAAAGTCAGAGACAATCTCAATTAACTAACTGCTCATCCATCTTGCACTTTATTTCTTTTGACCCTGACTTCTCAGCACACGGGACTGAGATTTCTTAAGTTTTGCAGAGTCAGCAGATCTCAATTCTACTGTCTAACTCTCAATTAAGTTGGCTGAAAGTTTACACAGGTCAAGAATATCACGTGCATTCGCTAAACAATCCTTCTAGTGAACAATCACGACATTTCGCTGTTTGGCTGCGAAGAGCAAATGCTCACCAGCTATTGAAGCAGTTCCCTTCTTCGTAAAAATTCGTAAATCTGGTGCAGCAACGGACACTTCTTGAGGTACATCTGTACTGTTTCTGTTGGACAGGCTGTCACTTGACACATTTGAGCAATTAGGGTCTTCATCTTTAAGGTCAGAATGATCCTAGAAAGCCCGTTTTGAAAAAGCAATTCATTCAAGACTTTTGAGAAGCAGCCGGGATTTTCATAATTTTTTGCCATTACAAGTACGATGCAACACGCAGACACGCGTGTTGCATCGTACTTGTAGGAGACACTCCTCCTACTCGCAGATTGGCGAGTAGGAGGAGTTACCATAGGTGTTGCAGGCGCAGCTACTGCAGCAAAAGTTTTATTCTCCCAGCCTCCTTACGCTTTTCCATCAGTACCTCTTCTCACACGAGGCAGACGCAGCTGGAGGATTTCCAACACAAAAATTTGTACACATTGTACATTGTACGCATTGTTCATAGTGATCACATCTGTACAATTTTCCAGACGTGATCACTCGATGCCCATAATGAGCAAACTGTGAACTCAGTATCACATGGACACTGTGAGGTAACACGTTGATCAAGAGCATAGCAGCGGGTAGCAAATGGCTATAGGAATAAGCTCTTCCCGAACAATGCTCTCAACCGGGATGAATAAGCTGAAGAGCATGATTCCGTTAGCCTTGCACCATTCAGCCATCGATGCCTGGAAAAGCATGGGCTTCACAGAAACAAATCTTAAAACTTGAAAAACTCGAGTTGGGGAACTCGAAAACTTAATCCAAGGTGATCCACGAGTTGTTTCTTTCAATTTCCCCTACATATCTTCACTACAGTTATCGTAAACGAGTCGGTCCAATTGCCTGAGAATTAGACTCCTACTGCACCTCAACTCTAGCAGCATAACAGGTTCGAATTCGTCAGCTTTTTTCCCCGTTTTTTAATACAATTCATGCTTTTTTGCTTGGATGGATTTCTTGGTTGCAGCTGCAGCCTTGCTAAAAAGGGTGGCCGTGTTGGCCTCACTAAACATTCATTTAGACTGTGCAATTTTGTTGTTAAAATGACCATACATACCTCACCTTGCTTTTTCTTTCAGCCTCAGTAATAGTGTCACAAACTAACAAGATCTATCAGATATTTACAAAATTTTCAAGATTTTGTTTTTATTTTTGGCATAGATACTGAGCAAGGATTTCTTTTACGATTATCCTTCAGACGCAACTGCACTTTGATCTTAACCACCATTTTGAAAAGAACAAAAGTCAGACGTACGTCATTGCCAAAGTTTTGGTTTTGAAAAAGACTGACTTTGTACAGGTCAGTTTGGTGAAAACAAATACAGTAAACGTTGGACACCAAAATTGAAATTCCACTAATTTTAAGCCCTAAAGATCAGGAACTGGAATACCAGAGACCTAACCAAGAGAAGATGCTGGTCCTGTAAACGGAAGTATGGAGTTTGTTGCCGGAACGGTGAACTTTGTGCTGAGAAAATTAAATTCATCGCAATCTTCTAACTCTCACGGGAACTTTAATCCGTATTTGTGCTTTTTCCGTTCAAAAACTTTAAAAACGATGACGCGTAAGATCTTTACACAGAAAGTACAAATATGTTATCCATGCAGCGCTAATAAAAAATTATCTTGAAGTCGCCTGGGCATTGCTCTAACGAAGTCTGATCATGGAGGCACACAAAAATGCCAGCCAAAATTAGCCCTTCCCTAAACCTTCAACCAGTTTGTAAAGCGGTCTACTAAAAATGAAAAATGATGTCCGGAAACAACGTTCTAAACTATAGTTTAAATTAAGCTTATTTAAACTTAAAACTAGAGTGGACGCAGTTAAAAGTTGGGGTTCAGACATACACGTACTGAAATAAATTTTTGCCTCTCTAGGTGTCTCATGGCTATTCAAGTGTCTCAAAGGTAGCCAGAACATCTCAAAAAGAGAGCAGATGTTTCATCGGAAGTGGGATCCTTCGATGAACGCTCAAATTGCTGCCTATGTTTTATTGGCAATGATAATGTAGTGGCTTAGTTCCCCCTCAACTTTGACTCTAGTCATTCAAGTGTTCAATAAATGTAAAATGCACCAATTTAATTTCTGTTACAAAAATTCCGACTTCTATTAAGAGATTAAACCTTAGAGACTAACGTAGAAGCGAAAGTAAGACAGCTACCTCACTTTGCTGAATGTAACGAAATGGCGCAGGTAGTATGATATCAACAGGTCTTACAGCTAGTGTCCAGAACAACTTCTGCCGCTGCTCTCCAGCAGCTTCGCCTACATCTGGTATCCCAGTAGCATCTGCAGCTGCTCTCCAGAACATTCGAGAACGTTTCTAATTACCAGTGAAACTGCTGGCTATGGGAACGTCAGCCATGCTAGGCAGTGCAATGCTACGCTGAATGTCCGTAGAGTTTTCTGTGAGACACCAATTATAAATGCATCAAACTGAAGCCCAAGTGTCTCATCGATGAGGCACTGTAGCATTTTTAATGAAACACTGAAGCATCTCTAAATCGGGTCTGGAGACACTGGTGTGCATCCTAATCTTGAGTGCCTCATTATTAATTGATGCATCAGCGTGTCTACGTTTTGTGACATTCATCAGATGCACCTAGGTGTTTCAAAATATGGCAATAACTTCTTTCAGTGTACCTGCATTTACTGTTTCAGCTAATGGTATATTAGTGAAGAGGGTTTCAATGTCTAAAGACTCCTTTAAAAAGATCATCTGCATTCATCTGAGTAGAAATACACTTCACAAGCTCATAGGAACCTAGCGCCCGAAAGTCATCAGTGGGAAGGTGACAGAAAAGCGACAACGTGTCTGCGCAACTTTACGCAGTAGAGATCCATTTAAATTAGTGGCAGAGTCTACCTTGTGAATTTTAAGTGGAGTGAAAGTTGCTGTGATCGTAACCAGAGCTCAGAATTTTTATACATACCTTTCTCTAATAAATTTGGTAAGATAGTTGATCAACAATTTCATTCACACTATGACGTCGAAACATACAGTCCAGGTGTTTGATGTTCAAACGAGGGATATTTTCCAGATAAGCCCCGCCAATAATGCAGCATTTAAGTTCACCCACTTGTAACTTTCGAAATAATGCACCTATCGACTTAAATTACTCCCAAACGAAAGATTGAAACATTCTTTCTTTCCATATCGTAGACGGTACGGAAACGGTTTTCTGTAAACTACATAAATTTCTGGACACACCCATCCGACTCGCACGTCGTCTAACACATTAGTTCACCCACTTGTAACTTTCGAAATGATGCACCTATCAACTTCAAAATACTCTCAAACGAAATAATGTTTTAATCATTCGTTTGAGAGTAGTTTGAAGTCGATGACATTTTTTCCAAAATTACAAGTGAAGAACTAATGTGTGCATTAGTGGCGGGGCTTCTATGGAAAAGATCGTCGCACACAACCCTGCAACTTTACAGGGTTTCCAGGCGCTGAGTTTTTTACCATTATAAGCTCATTTTTTATTTGCTCATCATGCAAGCTCATTTTTTGTATGCTCATCATGTGAGCTCAATTTTTTATGAAGAAGCCTAACTTCAAATAACACGTAGCGTATATAACGCAGCTTAAGGAAATAAACCCAGGCCCCTACCAGGTCCCTGGTCCTTTAGGCCCCTGTCAGCCCGGTGGGCCATTTCTTCTTTTATGTTGAAAAAGGATATATTAGGTGATGGATTATTGTGCCCTGAAATTTTATAGCGCTACGGGCATTAGATTTACCTCCAAGGGGGATGTAAGGGGGTGTTAGGGGCCAAAAAGTCATGAATTTTTGACCCCAACTAAAAATAAAACAAAACAAAAAATGAGAAATCTGGCACTGTTAGTTTGTTTCCAATATTTCAAGAATTCAAAAACTGTCTTTGGATATGTTTTAGCTTATAAAAACTCAATGACTTCTATTATTTTGAAATATCACTAAAAATTAAAAATAAAAGAGCAAAGAAAATCGCTTGAATTTAAATCACATTTCTTTAAAAAACATTTCAATAAAAAAGAGAACGTTTCGACCAAATTTTGGTCATTTTCAACTATCTGAAAAAATACATAAACATCGAGTTATAACAAGTTCAAAATGCAATCATCAGTGGAATATATGACATTAAAAAAATGAGAGAAAGACTGAGACTCCACTAATTGCAGAGGGAAGGCAGATTGCGTATTGTTCAGGGTAGGTTTATCTTTTAAAATGAACAGGAATTCTAAAATGCGAAGGTCAATTGTTCCGGATGTAAAAGAAATTATTTTAAAATCGTCTAGCCGAACTGGAAGGTCACAACTTTCTGAATGAGAGCGAACAGCAGGTTGGGGAGGGGAAGAGAGTAATTGTTTAGTTCGAAAACTCTTTCCAGCATGCTCAGCCACACGAATATCCAGGGCTCGAATGGTCAAACCCACGTATTCAGACGCACACCGTGCGCAACAATATCTATAAATGACGGAGGAGAGCATGCCTTTAGGTGGTTTGTCCTTGTAATTGAAATGAGATCCTATTTTACATGCATTAACCAATACTATTTTGAAATCGACATGTAAAAAGTATTTAGACAGTAACAAGTTAAGGTCTTTTTTTTGCTTTTCGGATTGCTTGCCAAAGAACGGAAATAAAAAATAAAATTGTTTCCTGCGAACAGTAGGTAATGGTCCGCGGGAATAAAATTTATGATTTAAAAAATTCTTGACGCATGAAGTTACCAGTCCTGAAGGGCCACCATTTCGACTAAAAAACAACTTCAAAAACTCAAATTTGCTATGAATGAAATGAAATGAAGAGCAGACACTGTAGGCCCTACTGTCTAAATACTGTTTTGACACTGCTAATTTTAATTATAAATGGGCAGAAACTAAAGAAACTTATTCCTAAGCCAGTAAATGTTTGCATGCGAAAAACAGAACTTTGAAAACCGCCAACTTTCAGCGAACAGAATGTAATTCGTGTTAAACGTTTTTAAATGTGTTCCTTAAGTGATTCTTTGGAACGGAATTCTTAATTTCCGTGTGCGCATTAAACCCGATATTGACCATAACTAATAACACAACGATAATTGATAATGTGTGGCATTTTACTTTCAATTTTGCCCGTTTGGATTCATTAGGCTTATACTTCTTTTTTTCTTCTACTTTCTCTGATTCGTTTTTTTATTGCTTTAATTTAAGGAATCTGATTTCATTTTTCTTGTTATGTAGTTTTATTTTATGATCTTGTTGAGTCGATATTGAGTTTGATGCGCTCACGGAAATTAAGAATTCTGTTCCAAAGAATCACTAAAGAAACATTTTTAAGAACATTTTACCGAAATGACATTTTGCTCGCTGATGCGTAATTTTCGAGTTATTAAACTTCGAAGTTATAGGAACATCGTACATAACAGTGAAGAAACGGACACATAAATATGCTGTAATATGGTATTGACGTGATAATTGGTTAGATTAGGTTAGGTAACATTAGGTTAGTTGAATAAACTAGCCTAAACTAAACTAAATAAATCTAAAATGACTCAACTTAACTAAGCTAAACCAACACTGATGGTTTCCGCCAAAATACTGCGAGTGTTCCATCAATGCAGGAACGACGCAGCCGACTATACAGTGTTATTCTTACATGAGCGTAATTCATGTTATTTCTCGAAAGTGACGCATCAGCGAGCAAAATGTCATTCGTGTAAAACGTCTTTAAATGTGTTCTTCTACCGATTCTTGGAAATCAAATTTCTAAATCCCGTGAGCGCATTAAACTCAATATCGACCTCTGGTACAAGGAATAATTGTTTACGATTTTTTAATAAAGTTTTTAATTTTTTCCTAAAATGGGAGGAAGAGGAGGCCGTATGGTGAGGAGGATGCCTCAATGAGTGTCTGACATAAAATAAGCTGCAAAACATTATGAGCTTGGGTGATTTCTCCCCTCTAATAGGGGAAAAATGTCAATATTTTGAGGATTTTAAGATGAGGAAAAGTCAGTATTTGCCAGTAGTTTTCACTTTGCTTTCTCTGGCACAACCTTGAATTTCTGAAGGTAATTATTGCACATGTACTCACCTTGAAGTCACCATAAGATGCTCTTCCGTTCCTTCTGGCCTACGAAAGCCTGTAGTCCTATGATGTAGTACAAACTTTATGTAAAGACTTAAATTTTGCTGAAACTACTTTGCTTTACCTGTATCCTCGATTAAAAATTGTGAATCATTAGTGAATACAATTAACTACATTTGCACCAAAAACAAAATTTAATCAATAAAATTGAAAAAAAACATAAAAACTAAGTAATTCAATTGTAAAACCACCTACCACAATACATAGCAAGCGAGTGTTCGCTGTTTGAACGAAAGTTTATGTTCGTGTTTTTCAACACGATGGAAAATACAAACACACCGAAATCTGCGAACTTTTCATCTGTGTTCGTATTTGCGGACTGCCGAAAAACACGAACTTCGGCTGAAAGATTGATAGTGCGGACGGGCCTTTAGACAGCAGATGAAAAACGTAGCGGTCGAAATATTTGCTCGTGTAGCCAAATAAAGAAGATAATTCTGTCACAGGTAAATGCGTTGTCAATATGTTGGGAAATATGTGTACCACTTCGTAAAGTTCTCATTTGTGTGCCTGTAGAAATGAATAGCGTTTCAATTGCTTCTCTACCTCTTTTAAGAACAGATTTTAGTGTACAAGGTAAAACATCATCGTGTTATTACATTTTTCGCAGTTCTCAAAAAGATAGAACTGCATTTGAGCAGTGAAATCAGTTTTTTACCTCTTCTACCTACATCTTAATTAGCTTGACCAACCGTTGCAAACGTAGTGCACGTGTTAACACTTCGATCGCAACTGGTTAAACTTAAGTTGAATATTCAACTCAAATTTAAAGTCAATTACTGAAAGCAATTTTTAAAATGGCAAACATTAACTGGATGGTGCCTTTATTTAGCTTTAATTAAGTATTTATGGAAATTGTGTTAGTGACTGCTGGTGAAAATTGAGTTAATAATGACTACTGGTCGGTGAGCAGCATTATGAAAATCCCCTACGTGGCCACCGGTGGCGCACGTCGCGGTCAACGTGTTAACCTGTGTGAACTAATGTCGCTTTCACCTTCGCCAGCTGAGGGCCTGCATGGCAGAAGTCCCCCTGTAGCTCGAGAGCGGAGCTGAGCTTGCAGAAGATGCTGGAACACGACAGGTATGTCAAATTTAAATTCAAAAGTTGCTAGAAGTTTTATAAATGCCAAACATTAGCCGAGTCCATTAAATTCCATTAATTTTTAAAAATTACTGAAACTTTTCCAAATAACCCACCGATGTGGGTATCGCAGTCAACGTGTTAACACGTTCCCCGCGTATTGGGCCATATGTGTACCAATAGGTAAATAACTCATTCACACAACGGCATCAATTAATGACATTTCATCTGTTTCGCTACTTATAAAAAAAATAATTTTTATCGTACGAGGTGAAATGTTATCGTGCGATTGTATTTTTCATATTTGTTGGGAAGGATAGAAGTGTGTACGAGTATCAAAGTCGATTTCCCAATTCTACTACCCACATACTAACCAAACAAATGGTAAACAACCGCTGAAGCGCTGTGAACGCCTTTAATCGGAAATTCTTCCAAACGCAGCGAATAAGTTCGTTTGATGATCAAAGAATTTTACTCTGATAAGCGCAGCCTGGCTTAGCACAGGCGTCATCGAGCATGCCAGCGGCGTAACAATGCTGCATTTCAAGTTAGGTATATCACTGTAACGCTTTCTTCGATGTTGGAAAATCCACCTCACCTTAATTTATTATTTCAATTTCTTAACTTTGAAGATGACTTAGTATTCACATAATTTTCTGGTTTTAACAACTTTTCGGACTGATCAAAGTTTGCTACTTATTGCTTTCATCTGCAGTGTCGTGAACTCGTTTACCAGCGAGAGGTATTGCAATAACAAAAGTTTGAATGAGCTCATCCTAAAAAAATGGTTTTCCAAGCGATCAAACATGCAAGCAAACATAAATTAGAGTCTACATTAGTCAAGTGAAAACTTTTGCATATTATAAATTCCTCACTCATTGCAGTACGTGTAGCAAACACAGTATGACCACCTACTAAAATCGAGGTAAGCTCGGGTTCTAATAATTTTATATTTGTTTGTGACCAACCACATGCTGGTTGGTGGCAGGACGTTTCGGTGCTCTTCTCTATATTTACCGAAAAAAAAAACGATCGTCAGCAACTTGAATGCGATAATCTTTGAATCTTTTATTCATCAGCGAATACAAGAATTCATCATTTTATGTTTCAGTCTTTGGTAACGAAGGGGATGGATGTAATACACAATCGACTTATGGGGAAGCTTTGGATTCCATTTACCAAGTTTAAATTTTTCGTTCAATTTGAGCAGTACGAGCGAATTGGTTATATCAGTTGTAAGCGAAATAACTTCAAATTTGAGACAAGTGATGAAGCACTTGGGGAAAAATGAATTTCTAAATTATTGAAACATGTTGTTGCATATTGTTAACAAAAGTTATTTCTGCTTGAACAGGTGTCGTAATCGTTAATCAGTTGTTTGGAGATACCTTTTGTACATCGGGTCGGCAGGAGCCACATCCAGTTATTGATGAAATAAGCTTTGTTTATTAGCAAGTCAGGTCAGGTCGGAAGAAACGCTCATCAAGTGTTGTTGGTAGAACAGATACCAGCTGTCAGCGAGATGATTTAACCCGTCAGAAGTACACTTCACACAGAGATCGCAAATGCGTAATTTAGCATTCATGGCATTTATTATGCACCGTAGTTAAAAAAAAACATTCTCAATCTTACACGTGTCACCTGATAACATCATTTTGTTTACGCACGCAAACTTTCTTCTTGAGGGGTAAATAATCAATAGATATGAACCGTGTTCGTCCATCGTAAAGATATTTTGATTCAATATACTTTTTAAGCCATCGATCATAATTTCAAGCATATTCAATACAAAACTACCAACACTTCTCACCTTTTTGAAGCGTCACCAAATCATCTCTTGGGAACTGACGCAGACCAAGTTGTTTTAGGTCATTTTTCGAAACTCTTGAGAAGCTGCAATTTTTGACGGGACGCGCACACTATATAATGTTAATAATAATTACCAATTAATATTATGCATATATATGATATTAATATCATATTATTAAATATACTTTATAGCCATCAATCATATTTATATATTTTATCTGAAACCAACAGATAGAGGTTCTCCTGTACTGCTAAGAGCTTCATAATCATGTATGCGATCCATGTGTCTGTACTGCCAAAGTACAGAGAAGATATACAGGGTGTTGCTAAATTGTTGGGCAAACTTCGGCTACTAATAAAAAGTATTGATATAAGCACTATTATGGGAAATTTTCTGAATTCCTCACACAATCTTTGAAGAAGAAGGAATAGACGAGAATTTACCTAAATTGTTTTTCTAATTTATTAATAAGTCCGACAGCAATAGGAAACACGACTAGAAATTAATCTACACCAAACCTCTCAAAAGAAAGCGAGCAAATGTTCGGTATAACAGCCAGTTAATCAAGGCCAGATAAAAAGTTAAAAAGCTCTTTGATAGTGTCAGAAGAGCTCGAATAGAGCTAACAGGAAGTTTACATTCAAGCGGCGCGACGGCGAACTTTTACGTAATTTTGGATGTCGCAACGGCGAACTTTTATTTAACAATTATTGAGGGATAGGAATTTTTATTGGTTTAAAATAGTTTGAAAATATTGTTATTGTTATTGTTGTATTGTTGTTATATTGTTATTGTATTGTTATTGTACCGGAACAGCGGATTCCGATCCCAGCGTTTCACTTGGCGTTAGAAGCTGCGCGCAACTGCAAAGCACCGTAAGTTTAAGTGCTCGTCGTAGCCGAGTGGTTGAAGAACACGCCCTTCCGTGAAAGTGTCGAGGGCTCGAATCCCAGAGCTGTGTGGCGACTTTCTTCGTTGGGTATAGAGGAAAAATCAAAGCACAATACCCCACTCTATCCAGGTGTCTGAAATGGGTACCGGTCTTGACTGGGGGAAAGCGTCATGGCGTCCTGGTGTTAGTTATAAGGCATTTGAAAAACCGATGTACAAGGTGATATGTATCAGGCTTGATTGGAAATAAAGCATCCTTAGATGCCAATGTTTGTTGTTTTAAGCGTCACTGGTATCCTCAGTAAGTTTCAAAAGTATCTCTGGGTAAAGCCGGTCCAAGTCCCTCCTGCTGTTGCCAAAGAGCTACAAGAGCCTGAACACGACTTGAACTGTTTAACTAAGTACGACATTAAAAACTGAACACGACATTTCACATTTAATTTTGTAAATGAACAACAAACTCAAATCCGAGAAATTTTCCAGCACTACTACTTCATCAATGGACAAAGTTCAAAAAACGCTTCGTTTTTGAGATAACCTGATTTGCAAAATAAGAACGCTGATTATCAGCTACACTCCGTTTATTAATACTGGAAATGGTAATTCAAAAACCAATTAACAACATATACTTTTTTAGTAGCTAGGACCTCATTACAGTAATTGTTCATAATGTCTACCATGAGCATCGAAACTCCCTCCTGGATGCCTGGAGCGACTCCCTCTAGGCTCCAGGCATCTCCATCTCCAGGCATCTCAGCAATATCTCCAGCAGCGACTGCTATTCTGGCGACAAGATCTTTTTCCGACTCGACAGGTGTTTCATAAACAAAACTTTTCATGTGCCCCCACAAAAAAAATCTGAGTCAGATCAGAAGATCTTGGCAGCCAGGACACAGGACCATAACGACCAATCCATCGATTTTGAAATTGAAGGTCAAGAAAACGTCTCAGATTCACAGTAAAATGTGCCGGGCACCATCATGCTGAAACCACAATCTTCTACGAATATCCAATGGAACATCGGCCAATAAATCCGGAAGGACTTCTTCACGAAAGATTCTGTAAACATTCCCAGTGAGACGCTCTGGCAGAATGTATGGGCCAGTGCTTTGAGTATGAACGACACCTGCCCAAACATTGACAGTGTAGCAATGTTGGTATCCATGTTCATGGATGACATGAGGGTTGTTCGTTTGCCATTCCTGAAAATTATGGAAATTGAACATTTCATCACGATTGAAGGTAGCTTCATCGGTGAACAACACGTGTTCTGCGAAATGGGCATCTTCTAGCTCTTGATTCAAAAACCACTGCGCGAATCGTTCGCGAGGAGCTTAATCTGCAAGAAATAGTCCCTGGACTCTCTAGAAGTGATACGGATGATAACTATTCCGATTCAATATCCGCCGCACTGCAGTGTGATCTTGAATTCCCATAGATGCTGCTGCGGCACGAGTGCTCGTACATGGGTTTTGACGGAAATGTTCCAACACACCTTCCTCATGATCCTGACCTGATTGTCTTGGGCGACCAGCATTCACTCTGTTTGCACTGAAATTTCTGTTCTCAATCTTCGGTGGAAAGCAGCGAATAATAATCGATGAACAGGCATCAGTCTGTTGGGGTGACGTTCTTGGTACATTCTTGCGGCACGTATTGCATTACCATCAGCAGAATTACAGGCGAAATGCAAATCAGCCATTTCTGTATTTGTTAGGCTGTTCATCTTACCTGTACATTGTCACAATGCTAACTGACAAATGATTACGGTCCAAACTAGAGATTACTAACGTTAACTGGAAAGTTCTCAAAAATTCTTTAATATAAAAATTTTTTAAATTTGTAAATAGTAAGCTTTCAGACATTTTACAAATTAGAATAAATGGGTATGCGTCAATCCTGCCTAACTTAGTCAATTCTAAATATTTTTATTGCTCTGTTTCTGTCTTTTGCGAATTCGCCGTCGTGGTGCGAAAAAGGGTCTTACAAATTTATATCATTTAATATCCTAATTTCTCATCAACGAAGAGTTTTTTTAACTTTTTCATTGATAAAAAGTGCTTACATCAATATTTTCTATTAGTTACCTAAGTTTCTACCAACAATTTTGCAACACCCTATATAAACCACGACTGTTATCAGGATGGATTATATTAGTGTCTTCATATGACAGATTATTATGGGGAAAATTCAAGAGGCATTGATACCAGTGTCACAGGCACCTGCATTGCATATATTCAACTGTCCAAACTATCAGTAAAGTTTTTAATTCAATTTGTAATTAATCCAATAGTTGATGCGAGTTATCAAACATGGCTGAATCTTGTCATCATTTTTACGATAGCGCTGTATTTATTGCGTCCAAACTAGCGACGTTGTGATTAAAACATCATGAAAGTTCGTCATACCACGGACAGTTTCTCAGAGATGCTTGACTCAGGTTATATAGTTGGGCTGCATAAGACCACACGACGACATGTTGACCACACGACGACATGTTGACCACACGACGACATGTTGACCACACGACGACATGTTGACCACACGACGACATGTTGACCACACGACGACATGTTGACCACACGACGACATGTTGACCACATGACATGTTGAGCCCCATTCGGTGCATGCTTGCAGTGCAGATCAGGTGTGAAGTTACACGCTCCGGTGTCTGGCAGGTGACACCAACGAGAGTCACACGGGGAAAGAATCGATGCAAAAATTCTGTTTTGTCTATTGACATTTGCAGTGAAACTTAAATATTGTAGGGTGTGCAGTAAAGGTATGTATGGGGCATGTCCAAAACTAAGTTGAGCTGTCCATTTCCGGTGTGAAAATACTGGTAACCTCAACTTTTTTTCCTGCGGCGAGGTGAACTGAAGTTCTATGTTCAACTCAAATTAGAGTTAATTTTAGAGATCAATTTTGAAAATAACGAATATCAAATAAATCGTACCTTCATTTATTTTTCGTTGAGGATTTATGAAAATTGATTTTGTGACTGCAAGTCGGTCAGCGGCATAATGAAAATCACCGTTTTCGCCAGGAAACGCAGGAAACTTGTTAAACTATAACCACTTTCCCGACCCGAAACTGCCTAACTTTGCTTCAAGCAGTCAGCAGGAGGGAAGGGAACGCACGCAGTTCCTTTGTTTCACCTGCATATGGTGTGCCCCTCAATGGGATACAATTATTGTATCTTTGGGAATTAGAGCTTCCAGAGCAATATGTGAGGCCCTGAGCTGAAGATTAGGTAGGTCTTCTGTTTGTCAAAATAGAATAAGTTTCTTTGTTTGGTTACGGAACATCCTTTTTCGGTTCACTGCTGTCCTGTTCTTCAACACCTACTATTTTCTTCTTCAATTTTTATCTTATTTCATGCACTTCTTTCACAACTTACTGTTTCTATTCACCGTGTGAATAAATTCCGCATTCTTTTATCTCCATACTAAATGGTGTCTTCCTCCCTGCTCTCTTCCTAACGTCTTTGTTGCGGTTAGGGAGGCTTAAACTGACATCTAATCTAATTCATATCATAGGATATACATGTGGCATGTCAAAAATCAAGTTAAACAGGCCATTTCCTGAATGAAACTACTGGTAGCCTCAAAACTGGAACAACTAATCCCGACTCTAAACTGCTAAACTTTGCTTCAAGCAGTAAACAGGCGGGGGAATGTGCGTAGATTCCGTTGTTTTACCTTCATTTGGTGTGATGCTGGTGCTCTGGCAATGAGACCATCTGTCCTGAGGTTTCCATCTGTAGCTTTCCGGGTGCCATTTAACTGCTTATGACCTCAAAGTGCACTACATGCTTCGCAAGAACGCATTCCTGCTCAAAGAGTTTCCTTCGATTGATAAGTTACAGCCCGTGAGAAAAAGCGAAGAACACCGCGTGTTGCATCCGAGAACATCAAGCATATTCGATTCAATCTCAAGGGACCTTCAATCTCAAGTGTTACTGTTTGCCGCAAACCCTCCGCGTACTGTAAAAAATTTTTTGTATTTGTTATTTAACCTGTTGACCGAAATTAGATAAACTGAAGTTCGATGTTCAACTCAAATTTAAAGTCAGTTATTTTCAACAATTACCAAAATAACAAACACTCACTGCATCGTGCCTTCATTTAGCTTTGATCGAGAATTTATGAAAGTTGAGTTTGTGACTATTGTTCTGTTAGCAACATTACGGTAATTCCTTCCATCACCGGCGGCTCATGTTGCAGTCAAAGTGTTGAAAACCCATTCATACTTTCTCCTAAGGAGAAGAAGTTATAGAATAGTATTCCGAAGAAAGTCATTTGCAAGCTAATCTGTTTGTGCTCCAAGTTAAAAGTGTATCCGTGAGATATAAATGACAATTATGTGAGGGCCTGAGCTAAAGGTTAGGTAGGCTTCCTTTTTGTTGAAATAGAATAGGTTTTTGTTTTGTTACGGATCATCTTTTTTCGGTTCACTGCTGTCCTAATTTTTCAGCACCTACTACTTTCTTCTTCAACTTTGATCTTGTTTCATGAACTTCTTTCTCATCTTACTGTTTCTATGCCCTTTCTGCATAGATTCCACGTTCCCTTAACTCCATACTAAATGGTGCCTTCTTCCTTCCTCTCTTTGGATCTCATTTGTTGAGGATAGGGAGGCTTAAACTAACTAATAATCTAATCTATAAATGACAATGTTCAAGTTTAAGAGCTGGTGTTAATTATGATAAGAGCATTTGCATGAGAAGTGACAATTGTACACGCCAAAAATTTGGTTATGTTCGTGAAAGGCGCATACATAATTTCGCCCACTCACCTAATGCAATTCAAGGTAATTCTGTGTAAGTGAATGAACTTTGTCTTTCAAATATTCTTCATAGACACAATCCCTCCCTGGGATAAATCTGAAGGTTCCCGAGCTGAAGGTTTAGTCTTCTTTTACTTGAAATAGAATATGTCTAAGTTTCGTTATGGAAAATCTTTCTAAGCTTTGATGTATTGTTTTTCAACACCTCTAACTTTCTTCATTTATTTTGTTTCACAAATTTCTTTCAATTTTTGCTGTTTCTACGTACTGAGTGTGGGGGCACATCTTGTGCATCGATTCCCGTTCCCTTAATTCGACACTAAATGATGCCTTCCTCTTTCCACTCGGAGAAACACTTTTTTAGTGGCCAGAGAAACTCAAACTGTCTAAAAATCCTAAGCCTGTGTCACAGAAATGCTCATCACATGCTTTGTTGATCAGGTAAAATAGTTCATGAAAATGTTTTTGTCTTGATTATAAATAATAAAACTCCTCGAGTGTGAAAGCATTTCTTTGAAAGCATCGTATTGTTGTTATACAGTTGTCCTTTTTAATTAATCAGATACTTGCTGTTCCTGTTCAGCATGCAAGTAAATTTTGATTCCATATCTTCTACCAGTTCCTATCTCCCATAACCAGCAACTGACCAGCTAAAGGTCGGCTTTGCAAACTTCTGTAGAAACATTGCCAACCGTAAGAACATATATATTTACGACGTTGCCTTAGAAGATAATATGTTATCAGGATATTTCTCCCCTTCAATTCGTCATGAGTTCTGAACAGCACTGCGAAGTTTGTGAGCGTGATGATGATAATGCTAACCTATGCTTCTTGTTAAACTCCAAGAAATGATTGCGGCTATGAAGCAGTCGCTTTTTCGATGCAAAAACTCTTGTGCACCAATCTTCTTTTCTACCCTCAGGAATATTTTCAATCAAATAGTAAACTAGCATTAGCAAAACATCTAGTCATGACATAAGACTTGTAAACATGTGCAGTCGGAAACTCCATCAGATTCGTTGTACTGTGGTAATTTGTATAGCCTTCGCAAAAGAATTAACAACAATGCATGGCAACGAGAACCATCGTGAGGGGAGATAGAACATGCGCTAGTTTACGACAGCTGAATTTCACGATGATTGTTTAATACCGAGATAGATAAGCCGAGCAGATAAGATGCAAGAGGTATTCCTGTCTTCAACCACCGCACCTTTTCAGTTCAACTCGAGCCACTCTTGTGACCGCCTATACTCTCTCGCACACGAGGCTTCTGCTTCACTAGTCTTGCTTCTGTGAGTACAGTGTAGATTTGCCGTGCGTTTAGAAAGTCCGTCCTCGATTTTTTTCTCGTTTATCGTGATCGAAATTCTGATTACAATTCATTCCATTTAAAATGCCCCACTTATGGTGTCACTCTCTGGTTTTGCTGCACATTTCGAAGGAAGTTATGCCCAACTTTGATCGTGTTGCTGGGATTATGAAGACAAATTATATACTCATCGCGTATTTTAAACTTGATTCCCTTCAGAAGCCTACAATAGGCAATAGGTTTAGGTTGATCAAGTTTGTCTATCTTATGCAATGGGAACTGATACTCCGAAAGGGGATGCTGTGTGGTCCCCTCAGCATTTAAGAAGGCATTTGGGACTTCTATTTTTCGTGCCTACTTCGCCTCTTTCAGCTTACATGCTTCCGTTGTTTTTTCTTCCCCTTCCAATCGTTTCGCCCTATGCCCTGGGTATCATGTGTGAAAACACACCTTGTGCATAGATTTCCCGTTTTCTCAGTCAATACTTGACAGTCCCTCCTTCGCTTCCCCGATTTCTAATTTGTTGTGGTTAGGAAGTTTTAAACTAATATAACGTTCTTCAAACTTGTGTTCGCTTTAGAACGTTTACGTAATTCTTGATGGTCGCACTGCGCCGCGCTGGCAAGGATTGAATTGCGTTACGAAATTTTATTTCAGCTCTGCAAGCCCTGAGCTAAATGCACGAATTTCTACCCTAACGAATGCATTTTAACAGTTTCATGAACTTCCCCTCAGGAGCTGTTGCAAAACTGTTGAGAGTATTTCTGTGATGTCAAATGCCTTTTCTGAAGTTATTTAAAGTATTTCTTGAGGTGCTTGTGGTAAGGGAGAAGTCTTCATTTTTATCTACCAAATCAATTAAATATGCATCATATTTTGTTATGCATCATATTTTGTTATGCATCAAATTTTGTTATGCATCAAATTTTGTTATGCACCAAATTTTGTTATGAATCATATTTTGTTATGCATCAAATTTTGTTATGCATCATATTTTGTTATGCATCAAATTTTGTTATGCATCAAATTTTGTTATGCACCAAATTTTGTTATGCATCATATTTTGTTATGCATCAAATTTTGTTATGCATCAAATTTTGTTATGCACCAAATTTTGTTATGAATCATATTTTGTTATGCGTCAAATTTTGTTATGCATCATATTTTGTTATGAATCAAATTTTGCTCTGCATCAAATTTTGGCATGCATCAAATTTTGGCATGCATCAAATTTTGGCATACATCAAACTTTGGCATGCATCATATTTTGTTTTGCATCAAATTTTGCTCTGCATCAAATTTTGGTATGCATTAAATTTTGTTACGCATCTTCTTTTGTTATGCATCAAATATTGTGATGCATCAAATTTTGTTATGCATCAAATTTTGTTCTGCATCAAATTTTGTTCTGCATCAAATTTTGCTCTGCATCAAATTTTGTTATGCCTTAGAGTTTGTTATGCATCAAATTTCGTTATGCATCAGATTTTGTTATGCATCAGATTTTGTTATGCATCAGATTTTGTTATGCATCAAATTTTGTTATGCATCAAATTTTGTTATGCATCAAATTTTGTTATGCATCAAATTTTACTATACATCATATTTGATTTGTTTATCTAGTCTTATTTTTTTTTCAATAACAAATTTTATTTAGTATATTAATCTAATCTTATCTTACTCCTATGGAAAATTTCACTTCATCAATTATAAAAGGTGTATATTCCCGTATGTAATCGATGGTCACTTTACTTTCATATTAAAGCTTCATCCATTTTATTGTTATCTTAAGCGACAAATCTTTGATTAATTAGTAGACTCATACGATTACCTAGCGTACGTCGTCATGAAAAATAACGGCTTTATTTTGAAGTTAGAGCTACAGTTCATCCGTGATAACTGCTTTGAAAAAAAATGTTCAACACGTGTCCCGCGAAGGGACCCACTGGTGGTCACTGAGAGGATTTTCCTACTGCTGACCGCCCTGCAGTCACCAACACAATTTTTATGAATATTTAATGAAAGCTAAATGGAGGCACGATCCAGTCAATGTTTGCTATTTTCAAAGAATTGCTCACCACAATTGACTTTAAATTTGAATTTGATATTGTTGTTGACCTTCAGTTAAGCCTGTCGCAAGAAACGTGTTAAATGCGTGTTTTTTCTTGTTTCCGTTCCTCTACTCTCATGTTAATATAAGAGCTAAATAAGTTTCAATTCATGTAAACAAACTGCAGTTAGTGGAACAGATGTACATAGGCGTTGGTGCTCAGAGGCTCAGCTCACAGAGTGGGAGTAGCGACGGATACGCAAAAGCAAGCAAACGAACAAGAAAGTATTGCGATGTGAGCCCATAAATATTTCTTAATTATACTCAGCATTATTATGGAGGTTGCTTCAAAGCGATGTGTTGCACAACCGCATTCTTGATTCTTCGTCAGCTGCGACCTTTTGGCATTCCTTAATGCCTATAGTGCTCAATTATTACCTGGAAACGTGAACAGAAGTGGTTTTGCCTGAAATAGGTTGCAGCTCAGCCAAGTCACCAGAAGAACTTACGCCGCCAGCTGTTTCTTTTCGACGACGTAAAGTATTTCAAAATCGGGCCCATAATGAAAATGAGACGGGGTTGGATCGCACGTTGTCAGGCCGACATCTGGTGCGGTCAAACTTTTCCTCCTAGATCGCGTTGTGCGCTTCAAACTTCTCTTGCCCTCGTACTTGTTACTTTCATATCTGATTGTTTCTTGAACGTTTATTAATGCTCTGATATCTTTTATTTTATTTTATTTTTTACATCAAAAAATATCCTTTGATTTAAAAACACGATTATCCTTTTCTGACGCCGAACGTGACATTTCTACTAACCTGCTCTGCTTCTTGTCACCGTATTCTATTTTATTGAATACTAAATCGAGATTTTCAAAAGAGGAAACTGTTAAGGGGGTTATTCCTACTTGATAGAAATTGATAGGTCGTGAAGAGTAACGCGGCTTTAAACTGTTGGTATATATGTACATTGTACACAAGCCTTTTCAAAAAATAGTCTCACACGTGGGCTTTTGCGCAAACCTTTGTCTCTTTTGTAGCATTTGTGCGCAACAAGTTTTTGGGAGGCTGAGCTCTCGAGAAAACTGAAACTCTCGTCTGCGGTTGTCCCGATTCTGTTGGCTGCTGCTTTGAGCAAACCTCCATTTATGGATTAGCACTAGTCATAGTTCAGCTGCGGCCTTCCACTCGACCTGTATTCAAGTATAAGACTTTGATTGGCAGAACGTATATTAAACTTAGAAAACGAATCTAGTACATCTGAACCCTACCATTCGAGCATTTATTTTTTTTGTAAAATGTTAGCCTCTTGTCTCCCGGATAATAAACTGATCCCGTATCTAAGATACAGCGCAGTGCCAAGGGAAGACAGACCGCGTGCGTTGCCTCTTTGTTAAGCCTTTGTTACAAACTGACCACTACCGACTGGTAAGCTTTTATGTTCTACATATCGCTTTAAATTGAATTACTTGCCAGAAAGTTAGTCGTAATTAGCGGATCCGCAGCCAAGGATCATGACACATCAATAACGGCGAGTATTTTGTTGACATTGTCAACGAATTGACTTGTATTTTTATTCTACTTTGAAAGCTATGCATGTTTAAAACCAATGTCACATATGTCATCTATCTGAATTTTTACAGACATGACTGTTAGTAATTAGACACTTAATTAGCCTTGTTGAGAGTATATTGCGCACGTGTTCTGAGACGGCCTGAGCTGAGGGAAATCTCTTCTGTCACATCTGAACTTTGTGACTGAACTTTGTTACTGAACTTTGTGACTGAACTTTGTTATTGAACTTTGTTACTGAACTTTGTTACTGAACTTTGTTACTGAACTTTGTGACTGAACTTTTTGACTGAACTTTTTGACTGAACTTTTTGACTGAACTTTGTGACAACTCTGTGACTGAACTTTGTGACTGAACTTTGTGACTGAACTCTGTGACTGAACTCTGTGACTGAACTCTGTGACTGAACTCTGTGACTGAACTCTGTGACTGAACTCTGTGACTGAACTTTGTGATTGAACTTTGTGACTGAACTTTGTGACAGAACTTTGTTACTGAACTCTGTGACTGAACTTTGTAACTATTGGGGTAAGTTGCTTGGGCAACTGATACATGGTAGATTTTCTTCACGAAATGGGCATTCGTAACAGATCTCATCCACAAAACAGCGTGCGTGGAATTTGACAATTTATCTGATGTTACCGGCGGAATAATTGTTTTGAAATTTGCGTTGTGTCAGTGAAGAAATAAATGATGTTCAGTGATCGAGAACCAACCTATGTGGCAAGCAAGCGAACCATGAAGAATATCTGCCTTCATTAGTTAGGAAGTAGATTGATGATTGCATTGGGTAATCAAGCGTAGATTTTTTTGCACTGGTACTTCCAAAGACATTCTGTGGGCCTTCCACTCTGGAGTATTTAATAATCCACTCTGGAATATTCGTGTCATTCACACGCTGAACTTGGAGGTCTTTTGAGGTAGTTTAGGATGCAATTTGTGCTCGTGAGCGCACTCTCATCATGCCATTCTCGCGTTCGCTAAAAACTCATTAATATCTTGGTGAAATTAGAAAAAATTAAAAAATTATTTCGTGAGCCAACTTGACACGGCAGTGCTCAGTTGTATTCTGGATCCGGTCGGGTGGAGAAATCTTTGTCAACACTGTATGATAAAACGCCAGGTGTCTCTGTAAATTTAGAAATGCATTTTTTTGTGCGTATTTTTTCCTATGATATTACAATGGGGATCTGTTTGTTTGGTTGGTATCATTGATACCATTCATATTATATAAAAAGAACTGGCGTCTGCTCACTTTTGTTTATAAATAATAGATATTGCGTAAAAATTTAATCTTTTGTCAAAAAAATGCAGCATATCGTGATGAAAAAGATATTGCAAATTTTTTCAAAGACTTCCTGGCTAGTGATCTACTACTAAGAAAAACCGTCTTGTGTTTATAAATGTTTCATGTCACGCTCTTAAGAATAGATAGGAAGAAATTAGCACTGGCGGTCTTAGTTTCAGTTCGCTGGTAAATTCATACACGCATTTTCGTTCTACAAGCGCACTATAATAAGTCACCAAAAAAAATAGAAAATATTCAGAGCCTTACCTACTCGAGTCTGTATCGTGGATACCGAGTTCGGCGGGGTATTGCATTCTACAATATACACACTCATACACAAGCTCGCAGTTGCTTTCAGTAATGCTGAATTTCTGTCTCTAGGATACGACACGAATGGCTATAACTACTTCTTGTACGTTTCAAAAATACTGTATTCAAAGTGTTTATTACTGTCACAAGAAAAATAAGTTAACTTTGAAATAAGCTTAACACATTCACTACGTATTGATACATATGTCTACCACTTGATAGATAGCTCATTTACGTACCAGTAACACTGGGCAATGGCTACCATTTCACTGACTGTGCTAACTTCACTAACATTATTTTAATCAACTTATGGCTTACAAGTTAAAATGTTATTGTGCAACTCATAATATGAATGATATCTATGGCATCAACCAAACAGGCATGTTTACATGTTAAGAATTACCAGACAGGGTACACATCTAACTATATTTTTCCCGTTTGTTAGAAAGGATAAGAATGTAATGGAGCAGTAAAGATGACGTTTCAATTCTGCTGCTTCCAACCTAACCAAACCGACCACAGCAACAACGGAAACGTAGTGAACGTGTTAAGCATGAAAACTCCACTCGCACGAAAATTTGTTTAAAATAGGTATTGAATCCCGTCATTTTTGACGGGTCGTGTACGATAGTGTTTTATAGCGAGCTAGTTTACCCTCGTAAATGCTTGTTTATCAAACAATTTCAACGTTGAAAATTCAGTTTTATTACGAGTCCATCCTAACGTAGCACTGATGGTTTTATTCAGGGTGGCGCAGAAGGAACGCACCCTTTTGAAAAAATAATAATAAATAAGCTATGAAAGGTATAACGATAGGATTAATTGCAAACGATAGAGGAACTCTTAAAGTTTATTTACATGTCGTATTCTGTCCACAGATACCCAGTGTATATTGCACTAATAAATAAGGGTGCGTTACTTATGCGCCACCCTGTACATGGTGCCCCACAAAATGTTCTCTCTTTTTTTAATCGCCATTATTCAATAACTATTAAACATGAAGGTTTATACATAGTCTCATTTTAAAGGAAAGATTACCTTCTTTAATTTAGTGTAAAAATATTTTCATTATCAATTATGATTTAGGCACAGTCACACTCAGATTAAAGGCGACTTTTTTGTCTGTGCGCGAAATGCTTTCAAACACATTTTTTTCAATTGTCTTGCTGAACGTTGATTTAACGTTGATTAGTTTCTCTGACGCTCTTACATAGTTTCATAGAATTGTTTAACAATGAAGACTCGTTGTTCGTTTATTAATTACATGGTTAAAGAGGTTATTGGTAGGAGGGATTTGATTTGGAAGTTATAGGCTGAGACGAAAAATGCCGTACCATGAATACCACCTCTAAGTTCAATAGTTACTGAATAATAGCGATCAAAGAAAGAGGGGAACATTTTTGTGGGTCACCCTGTACGTAGTTTATTATGTAGACTAACGCAATAAACCGCATGCAGTAAGCGAATATGCCACATAATTGAGGCAATAATTTATTTTCCTTTTAAATGAATAATCACAAGAAATTACGTATCTACACGACGCGTCTTAGGAGTCAGACAATAATGAGCTCTTTGAGCCACTTTTATCATAAGGCATTCATCACACATTGAGTTAGATAATTTATCTTTGACGGCAGCGCGATCTGTATTAGGCTTGATTGGAATAAAAAAACATTCTTTTACACCGGGCCACTCCATCCATCATCAGGAGGAAGCGCTCATAACTTAACCGAGCTCTGCTCTCATCGAACGCTCATTATTGCCTTATCAGGTACACATGAGAATTAGGGTTGACATGAGCGGTAGATAAACGTCTCGTGTACTTTACTCATGACCACGTGCGCATTGTAAGGCTACCTCACATGCACTATCCAATTCCATGTCACCTAACACAAGATTAAACAGCTTCATGTGTTAATGTTTTGTCAGCGACGCATTAGATGAAATATTTGAGCTCTTTTGAGCTAGGATCTTTTGATAACAACACGGTTTAAGGGCTTGGGTAGATTGATGGTCGCATAGTTTGCTTCAGTGTTTTATCGATGCCGGAAAAAAAATTAGTGTTGTCTGAAATCATCACTTGTTAAGCTGTAATTATAGTACGGTATCAAATTATAGTCGGAGAGGTCAATACTATAGAAGGCTTTTTAGAGTTGTTTTAGTTTATAATATTTTGCAGGTATAGCAGCGTCAGAGACGCGCTACCTCGAATGTATTTTGGAAAGCTGGTGTGTTTCGCCATACCTTTTTTAGAGCTGATGTATCATGGCTACAGCGAAGCCCATAAAATTTGATGAAATTCTCTACAGTCAAAGCAATTCAATTGAAAACCAGCTTATCAGATTTTAAAGCGGTTTTTAAAGCGTTTTTAAAGCTTTTTTAAAGCAATTCAAATTTAAAATGAGTATATGACGTCTCATATATACAGGGTGGCCCAGAAGTAACTGACCCTTTTAATTTGCTAATAAAAAGAAAACTATGAACGCTAGAAAGTTGAAACTTGTTTTATTGGAAATAATAAAAATTTTATAGTTTATTAACACTATGTTTTGAATAGAATATCCTTTAAATGGCCGCCACGGTTGTTTTGACAAATTAGGGCTCTTTTCCTTGCTGCTTCCATAACGCTCCTAAGTGTATCTGCGAGAGTTGAGCTATTTCAGAAGAAATGTTGTTTTTAAGTTCTTGTAAATATGTTGGATTTTCTCCATAAACTCGTGACTTGAGGTAGCCCCACAAGAAGAAGTCGCATGGGATCAAATCTGGAGAACGAGGGGGCCAGTGGATGTTTCCAAATCGTGAAATTAAATGATTTGGAAAGCAATCTCTTAACAATGATATTCTCTTCTTGTGTTTTTCTTCTTGAGTAATAGTGTTTTTGGAATGACTGATCTTTGTTTGAAAATGGATTCTGTAGTCACGTTGCACTTCTGTTATTGACGTCGTCTTAATGTAGGATTGCAGAATTCTGATTCTTTCTTCTTTGCTGTAGCGAACCATTATGAAAATTTGAGGTTATGAAATGAAGCAAAATTTCTTCAGTTTATATGCTAGCTGAGTATATAGGATACCATATAATAAACTATACAAATGTTATTCCTACAAATAAAACAAGTTTCAACTTTCTAGCGTTCATAGTTTTATTTTTATTAGCAAATTAGGAGTACTATAATACTGTTATAGAATGGTACAGATTTATTTTAAATTTTATTTTTCATTTATATTTCAAATACCATGTAGCAACCAACATGTCTACTCTACTGACTCAACTAAACTCTATCCAATTTAATTACATGTTATGAAACAAAGGAGATGTGTCCTTTCGTATGAATCGCCCCGTTCAGACCTCGTCTTGCTCGTTCACCTCCACCTCGTAGGCTTTCCTGAGGAAGGGAAGGTTGCCCTTCAAGAAGACGAGGGCCTCGAAGTTCTCGGCAGCCAGGGTCGTCCTTAGGCCGGAGGTTGACCGCCCCGTAGCTGAACACGCGCTCGATTGAAGCGGAGCTCGGGAGCGGCGTGTTATACGGGTTTTGAAGCTGCAAACAAGAAGAAACGACATCTACGCGAGACGGATTGGTTGTCTTCGTTTTGTTTTCATTTTTTCATTTACGGCCAGGATCGGGATCGAACTTACATTTTGCAAGAGCGATCCTCGCACTTCCGATCTTTTCCACCGGGAGATTCCGATCTTCGAGTCCGATCCCGATATGGAAGATCGATCGTGATCGGAAGATCGGAAGTTCGGACTTAGGATCCGAACGCTCACCACTGTAAAGAACACACAAGCTCACTGCCCGTTCAGGAGACAATGCAGCTGTGTCAATACCCTGGAAATTTCGTTAAAGCAAATCCCTTCCCTTTAACGTTAAGCAAAATTTGCTGGGTCAATATCCTCGGAATCTCGGAGCAAATCGCTTCCTGAACGTCGAACAAAATTGCTGTGTCCATATCCTTGAAATCTCAAAGCAAATTTCTTCCCTGAACGTTGAACGAAATTTCAATTAATGGAATAAAAACAGCATGAAAACTCGTACAAATGAGAGGACGGATCAATGGTTAGGGACTGACCATTGTTTGCATTTCATCTGAGGCATGCATTCGGTGCATCTTGTGTCAGTCACATCATGCCGCAAGTCCTGACTGCATTCTTCATTACTGGGCCAGTGGTGATGAAAGTGATCGCATCTCTGTCCTGCTATAGCTCAATCAGCATCGTGTGGGATGCAGCTGGTAACTCTCATCGAGAGAGTTTTGGAGATATAATCTTTTCCGCAGACCTTCATGTTGTTTTCCTGAAGATGGCAATGAACCTAATATAAGAGCTCATGCGGAGACGAACTGAGTTCTGCAAAAGTTACATGCTCTCCCAACTTGCGCCGCATGATGGCTCTAAGCCATAATATGAGCGGCAGTTCATCTCCTACACTCTTGTGCACCAGAGGCGGCATTACTACACTCGTTCATCCTGTACAGAGTATGCACGAAAAGATGTATCCACTGATTGAGAATCTATGACTCAATATATGTTCATTTTTTTATTGAGCTACGCTTAGAAGGGATATAAGTTGAATAAATATATCTGAATTAAAACTATCCTACAGTATCATAGATACACATAAATACAATATTAAATCAGTGGATATATTTTTCGTCTACACCCTGTGAAGTCCAGTCCGTATACTGCGCACACGGGACTGCAGTTCTCATTCATGAACATGAACAAGCGGTGACGCAATTTCTTGAATTTTATGAAATATTTCATGGCTGTTTAGTTGGAGATAGTGAAGGTCTTATATGAACGTAGGTGATGTGCTATATTTAATTAGGGGGGAGTTTTGAGTACTTGATTCTTTGTTTTATTTCGTTATCAGCTTCCCTTCCTTGGCATGTATCTGTTGCAGATAATTTGTTTCCTAATACTGTTTACTATCTGTTCCTGTTTAATAGATGTAAATTAAAAATGTTTCGAATAAGATTATTACCAAAAATTATGTTAGCAAATTTGCATCAAACTGAAGAATAGTAACCTACAAACACATCACGCGGATCCGTAACGAGCCGCACAGTGACAGCGCACGGGTAAACACGACGCAGGTTGTTTGTCGGAAGGGATTGAACTGCGCAAATCCGTATTTTTTTTTATCAGAGCGAGGCATTACAGCTTTACTCGGTGTCGAAGATAGCCCTAAACCCGTCCATACTAAAGCGATAAAACTAACAATGCGTCGTTCGATTGATATCAGGCGACGGGCAATAATCTTTCCTGATAATCTACCCATATACAGTTTACAACGATTTTTACGAGGATAGTCGAAAACTTAGCCAAAAGATCAAGTTCGCTTGAAATTTTCAATTTTATCACAAAAAAGAAGCCTGATAAATATCAGCTCTTCAACTCCGCTAATACAGAGGGTTTCCACGAAACATTAATAGCATTATGTATGCATGATACCGTACAGCTGTTTATTTCTGATACTTTTTTATTTCATGTGCTCTCCCAAAGGTGACGAAATAATATTGTATCGAAGCAATATTACATCGTATTCAAAATCAGTTTATACATTTATTGCGGACATCCTTTATAAGACCAAAGGCATAGAAGGGAGTCGGAAGAAGCATGCTAATAGAAACTGGATAATTTTTCCCAAGATGTCCTTTATTTTCATTGGTAGTACAATGAATCTATTTTCGGTACCCATGATTGTACCACAACAGTCTCGACTTGAATATTTACAAGCAACAAACCACTCTGGGCTGTAGGAAGGGTTAGCTGAGCAGTAATGTCGCAGATATACCAATATGTAGTATTGACCCTTAAGACTTATATTTATAGCATCATTAATTGTGCCTTAATCCCTGCTCCCAGTCGTATCCTTATCGAGGAAAACGGTTCAGTTTTCATCATAATGATTATAGCCGTCGTTTATTCCTATAAAATCTTCGTTTAGTTTGAATACCTCACCTTTTGCTTGGAACTGCTAAATGTATTCGAGCTCATCGTGGAGACAGGCTTCATTACCTCATGGTTATGAATACATTCAAAAAAGGGAGCTTAATTAGAAAAGCTTTGTTTATATTTGGGTTTTCCCGACGCTACCGTCAAGGTTAGAGTTCGAATTAGTGATACACGACCGGACAGTGGCAACAAGAAAGGGACGACGGTTCAGGGTGATGTGTTCTGGCTCTGAGGCGTAAGTTGCACTGCAGTCAAGCTCATCGATTGTGCGTCGCAGAGCCTAGTGAGCTGCGAAAACTTGAGGTGGCGTCCACGGTGCTGTGCTTTATCCTCAGTGATCGAAAATAGCTGTACGGGCGCTTTGGCATAGGCCTCGGTTGGTGACTAGTAGTCGATTTCAGTGAATTCGGAATGTTAACTACGCCAGCTTTGTCGCCAACTCAGGCTACCGTACAGGTGAGCGTTGGCTGCAGTGTGGAGTAACGACAGTGTGGTGTTGTACACATCTGGTTTTAGGAGTGTTGGACGGGGAGATATAGTTGTGGTGAGCATGAGTGTTAGCTATCGGCTCCAGTTGTATAAATTGAAGCGAAAGAGAACTCGACGAGGAAGCGCTGTTGGAAAAGTACTTGGCTTCCATCGTGTTAGTAAGGCGCACTGATGCAGAAGCATTTGGAAACAAGACGCTTACCGAAGGTGCGCTTGGAGAGGGAAGGCTTACTCTACTTCATTGGACAGATGGTAGCAATTTGCACCTTCAGGGAGCGATGAGGTTGCGTGCAGTTCCTATGCTTAAGTTGTAGACATTGGAATCAAGACTGAGAGCAGTGGCGGGGCTGCTTGTAGTTGTCAAATGGAAAGCGCTCGCCGTGTTCCTTTAACCCTTTGTCTCCTGACGGCTACTCCAAGGCCAAGATGGCTAATGCTTCCAATTTAAGAAATATCAAGGCGATTTAACTAGCAGGAAAATATTTTGAGCTAAATGACCAAATTAGGGCAGTTAATAGCGTTCATATAACTATGTTTGTTGAGATTCCAGAAGTCTTGAATGCTCAATTTGCTTTTGATTTCCACTCAGTTTAAGCTTCATGGTCTGCGAAACATATTTAATAACTCTTTATTAAACTCCAGCAAGTTTTTCATATGCACATTAATTTGCTGATAAGTTTGGGCAAAAACTTGATTGATATTTGTTCTCGGATTTTTCGACCATTTTTTTTGGGTGTCGAAAATTTGTCTCGCTTAGCATACATTCATATTTAACGAAACATTATTTTTTAGTTTTAAAAGAAGTAAGCACCTGCTTATGCGAAAAAAAAACAAGCTAAGGCAATTTCGCTAATATTTCAGGGCACTAACAACATTTATTCACTAACAACATTTAACATTGGAAGGCAAAGGGTTTAGGCGGAGTGAACTATTGACTTCGTTCAGATCCAGTGCACAAGTGTTAGTTCTTACTCTAAGTCCCATGGTTGAAACTATTGAATGGAGTGGGAACGGAGAGAAGTTTTGGCCTTGCGCTCTTGCTCGGAAGAGTGACAAGTATAGAGTATAGGGAAAAGCTGCTCAGGAGTTGATGCGTCTGCGCAGCATTTTCGTTTAATATCATAAAATCAGTGTTTGGTTTAAATACAGCTCCTTTTTGCCCATTCCATATGAGAGAATACTGAGTTCAAAGGCAAAATCTTTCCTGTATTCTATCAGTGCAAGGTCATTCATCTTACTTCTCTGATCACTCTAATGTAAAAACTTATCAAAAGTATTACCGTCTCATCCTGATTTTCCTGACACATTATCAGGCCCTGACTACATAGCGCATATCGTTATATGATGGATTCTTATTCTTATGACTACATAAGACTATAAATTTGTGTTTACTTTATTCTTGAGCAGTTTAAAGGCTCGCATGTCTGCGTCGTGTACGTGTGCTCGGATCAAGTTTCAAATATTTCTAGTTTGGATATTCTAATTTAAGACATGGACAATTCGAATTTTTTTAACTTTTCATTTGAGAAACTGGCTTCAATATCCTTTAGCCATTTTGGTTAGTCGAACTGATACCAAATTGAAGGTTCCCAATGCTTGTTTTATTTTCTGTTCCCAGCCGGAACTTGACATGTGTCAAATAATCTCAGTGAGCATTTCTGTCTCAGTTCAATTTTCACTTCCTGGGTACATGTCAGAACGGTTTAAACGGTAAATCAAGTAAAAATTAAACTATCAATCTTACGCCACAGCGCGTCACTTCTCGTAACTTTTCAAGACAGTTTTTGGTACATTCTTCCCTCAGCGGTATACAACTATGTGCATACACCTATGGGCATAGTATACAACTATAGCGTCTATGGGAATAAGCACTCCCACGAGGGAAATGGAAATGTGTAATCCCGAGCTGATAGGTAGGTTTTCTTTTTGTTGAAATGAAATATGTTTTTCGTTTTGTTAAGGATCATCTTTTTCAGTTCACTGCTGTCCGGTTTTTCAGCACATCTGACTTCCTTCTTTACATTATTTCTTGTTTTCTAACCTTCCTTCTCAACTTACTGTTTCTCTGCCCGAGGAATCCTGAGAAGAAACACACCTTGTACATAGATTCCGCATTTCCTTAACTCCATGCTAAATGGGGGCCTTCATCCTTCCCCACTTTGAACATCTTTGTTGTGGTAAGAGCAGCTGAAACTAATTTATAATCAATCACTCCTAGCCTTCCTTCTTAACTTACTGATTCTTTGCAGAAGGGATTTGCGTGGGAACACACCATGTGCAATAATTTCACGTTCCCTTACCTGCAGACTAAATGGTCCTTTCAGCTTTCCTCTCCTTGGAACCTTTTAACGGTTAGGGAGGCTTAAACTAACATACTCAATCAAAATCAGTTCATTCTTGTTTTCTTCTAACCCCTCAAATTTTTCATTCTCCACGACCTTTAGAGGCTCGTAATTACACTGAAATGGAAACATAGTCTTGCTCAAAAACTATTCCAACTTCTAGCTTTAACATACTCTTGGAATTTTTGGAGTTTCGTCTAACTTCTTGTCGTCTTTTTTGGAACTCGACAGCTGCAGAGGTCTTCGTTGTCCTTCAGGGTATCATGGCAGCCGACCGCAAGCCCTTCCTTTTCTTCGGTCTCTTGATAGTGGCGTTCGCCACGACTACAGTGCTCATCATCGTGCTCAGAGACACCCCCACTTACCCCGAAGAAACGTAAGTTAACTCGGTGCTGCTATAGCGTGAAGTCTACCACACTACAGCACGAGATCTACCTCTCGTTAGTACTATAGCGTGAGGTTAGGTTACACACGGATATTACTTATTTCCATACATTTAATTCAGCAATAAACACTTAACTTGTACATTTCAAACTGCATCTGGGTAGGCGATATCTGGTGATATAGACCTCACGCTTTAGGAGTACCGTCAACTCTTGGTCTGCGGCAACTCGTCAAAATGACTCATGTTCGTTACCTTGTGCATATATTTTGCATTCTCGTAACTCCATGCTCAATGGTGCCGTCATCCTTACTATCTTTGAACTTCTTTGTTGTGGTAAGGGAGGCTCAAACTAACTCATTATCAATCAATCACTCATGTTCGTTCTTACCCATACAGTCATCATAGAGCTTCATTTGTCATGGTGATGTTCAAGTGCAAGGTACTATAAATAAGGAATACAATAATAGATTGGATTTGAATTCGATATCCTCAACAAGACAGGTAATTTATTGTTTTACACCCCTTAATTTCTGATAAACACAGTAATTTCATGCGCCATTCACTGGTCAATGATTATAAATTAACTCTGTCCGTTTGATTGATTTGATACATAAATTTACTTGTTGGTTTGCACTACGTCGTTTAAACAAGGAACAGACAATATCGGTGTCCATGATATCTGTCAAACCCTATTTTTTCACAGTGCGTTTTTCAGATTTATTTATTTTTAATGTTTACAAGAGAGAAAGTGTAGACAGCTTGACTTCAAACGAAGGCACACTTTACATCAGGTGTCTTAATAACTTCTAAGTAGAGTGATCACACTATTATTTCGTTATTGTTCCATCATCGCTACAGTGTTACTAGTCTTCCGTCACCTTTAGCTCATTATCTTTCGCCCACTGGCTTATGAAAGAATTTCTTCCCCTTCCTTACCACAAAAATTTCCAAAGCTGAAACTATGAGCATGCTATTAAAACAATTCACCTATATATAACACTGCCATACGGTAATGCTCGCTCTAACACGTTGACTACGTTTTGGTACACATGAGTAGCACTAAGTTAATTGCTCATTTACGCACCGGTATAAACGTATAGCGTTTCAAGTATGTTACTACTTTTTGCAAAATAAATTTTAGCATTCAGTGTAACATATTATCATGGTGCAATTTTATTTTTCCACTTCTTAAAACGGTTAAACATGTATTAAAGTAGCAATAAAGCCATTTTACCATACGGTTTTTTCAACCCTAACCAAATCTACCGTAGCGACGTTAACGAACTAATCAAATAATCCTTGGACCTTCATGCGGTGGTAACGTACTATCGCGGTGCTATTGCATTTTTCATACTTCACAAAAAAGTCAAACATGTAATCAAGCAGTAAAACCGGTTTTCAATACGATTTTTCTAACCAAACCAAACCTACCGGAGCAACTGCGCAACTCTAATTAACAGGTTTACTGCCGATTTCCCACTAGGTAAATTGCTCATTTACGTATCGGTGTAAATGAATAGCATTTAAATTATTTCAACATTTTTTGGAAGAGATTTAAGCATCCGGGGTCAAATATCTTCATGATTTTACACTTGCACACGTCTTATGAAGGATACACTTTTTTTGTGAGCCGTACAGTCTTTTTCAAACTCTGCTACTTGCAACATACATGAGACCAACGAACGTGTTGACGTGCCTATCAAGTAACCCTTGCCACATTAACTGGACCCTCATGCGGTGGTCAGGTTCACGCAGCCATGGAAATACGAGTGCCGGCACCAGAATGGGTCAGGGGAGCGGTGCGTGAAGGTGCTGGAGACGGAAGTGGGCAACGCAACGGAGCTGGGGTCCCTCAACTTCTGCAAGCTGACCTGCGGCGAGCGGAGGGTGCTGTGGCCGTATCCTGCCTACGTCAAGGGCCTGGGCACCGAGGTGAGATCGCTTCCTCCTGCCGGGGAACGAAGGTAAGAGAAACTGTTTGGCTTCTCGAGCTTCTGAATCCCTCGTACGCAGCAGTATAATGCAGCTAGCTTTGAACCCTGGGAACATGACAACTCGTGTTTTTTTTTGTGGCGGTCTCAAACAATTTATTTTAAATAAGTATTGCATAGAATTTAGAATTAACAAAAGGATGAATTTATTCAATGAATCTTTTTATTTATAATCGTAAGACATGGACAAAGATGTACGTGTTGAGTCATTAAAATGAAAATCAACATATCGAGTAGCCGCCCGATCATCAACCATGAACAATTCTGGAGAAATATAAAATTTCTGAAACCAAACTTTAGTAAAAACGAAAATTATGCTTTTTGAAGAACGTGTAGCAGAAAAATTTTAGAATGCCACAACCCAGTATTGTTTAGAAGACATGAACTTGCTGATTTTGAGGAACAATTTGGTTTATAAAATAAGTGAATAGTCTATAATGTTTAGGTCTAAAATGTTCGACGCGTGCCTAAACATTAGAAAGTTATATTTCCACTTGGTCGATTCTTAGGGAATCTCAAGCGTATGATGAAAATAGAACCAATGTAAAAATGAACCTTTTTGTAATTTTTCTTTGCAAACGTCTTAGAATATTGTAATATTCCATCTTTATATAGAAAACAAAAAGATCAGGGAACAAATCATGAGAATCTGCAAGGTGTCTGGCTGCTGAATACGGCAGGCAAGTTAATTGGATATCAGTTTGGACGCTGACTCCCTGTACTCCTCCACTCTAGTCTGAAGAGCACGTCTGAAGACCAGACGTGCTCTTCAGACTAGAGTGGAGGAGTACAGGGAGTCTGAAGAGCACGTGCTCTTCAGACGTGCTCTTCAGACTCCCTGTACTCCTCCACTCTAGTCTGAAGAGCACGTCTGGTCAAACCGGAATATTCTGATGCACAACTTGTATAACAATACTTATAGATCAACAAAGGAATGTCTTAGACAGGTGCACTGCGTCATAAACGGCTCAGTATGAGTAGCGTTATTAAGACTGGGCGTGCTGAGGATGATTATCAATAAAGTTGGTAAAAGAACCAAATATACATTTATCAATCAAGACGAAATTATATTCAAGCTTAGAGAAATATCGATATGGCAGCTTCAATTAATGGAACGTAATTTTTCTTACGTTCAAACAAACGTGCTGCGCTTGTGTGTGAATGTGGACTGTGACTGTTCATTTTTCTCCTACTGTTCTATACTTGAGTGCCTGTGCGTGATTGGTGTCTGACAGGTTGGGACTTGGAGCGACCCAAGAAAGTGTCAATCAGCTTGTGTCTGTCTTCATATTCTTTGATATGTTGTGAGGGAATCACCTTCATAGCAGTTACACACGGACTCATTTTCCTCCAATTCTTGCAGTGAGGTCCCGAGCTGAGAGTTAGGTAGGCCTTTTTTTTGTTGAAATAAAATGTTTTTTGTTTTGTTCAGGACGATTTTTTTCGGTTCACTGCTTTCCTTTTTTTTCAGGACCTACTACTTTCTTTTTCAATTTTCTTCTTTTTTCATGAACTTCTTTCTCAACTTACTGTTTATGTGCTTCTTGTGCTCAGATTACGCGTTCCCTTGTTTCCATACTAAATAGTGCCTTCCTCTCTTTAGAATGTCTTTGTGGTTAGGGAGGCTTCAACTAACATTCAATCTAATTCTTACAGGTTTCACGGTTCATTCCAATCAACGTGGCCTACAAGAATGTTGAGGTCCCCTCTGAGGTGTCACATTTGGTCGAAGATGCGTGGGAAGGTTTTCTCTCCAATCTGGAAAAGCTTCACCCCGATTATGACGCCACAACCTGGGGCGAATGGACGACTGACAAGACCTTGAAGAACTACAAAGTAACCGTAAAATTCACCGTCGACACTTCAACTTCAAGTCTGAGCATAGCGACTAATGAATCTTATACTTTACGAATTACATCGGATGATTACCAGTCGACGGTGGCCATTGCAGCAGAAACATTCTACGGAGCTCGGCATGGGTTGGAGACACTGTGGCAGCTCGTCAGTTACGATGAGGATCATAACAGCTTGCAGATGATCAATACAGTGGGAAAAATTATTGACCAGCCTGTTTTTCCTCATAGAGGCTTGTCAGTGGACACGTCCCGCAATTACATCAAGATCGACGCCATCAAAAGAACTTTGGACATCATGGCGGCCAACAAACTCAACCATTTCCACTGGCACATCACGGACACGCACTCGTTTCCTATGAAAATGGAGTCCCGTGTTGAGCTGCACGAATACGGAGCTTATTCACCAAGGCAAGTGTACACAAGCGAAGACATAAAAGACATTGTCCACTACGGCAACACCCGCGGAGTTCGGGTCTACCCCGAGTTTGACTCGCCTGCACATGTGGGCAACGGATGGCAGTGGGGACCCTCGGCTGGCTTAGGCAACCTCGCTGTGTGTGTCAATCAGGTTAGTGTTCCACGCCGCCTTATTCTTGGAGCTTTGTTAATAATTGGGAATATTTCAATCACAATTATATAAATAAAAGTGTCTAGCAAATATTTTAATATATTAGTATATATTGTGCGGTACTACGTTGGTTGACGCTGTTTGATGATTAAATGAATTATCAGGAAGTGAACGCGAAGGAAGGAAATAGGTTGCAAGACCAAGTAGTACCATAGGAGATAAATGTTCACTTCAAGTGTGTTGGACTGAAATTCAGTAGGAACGCAAGCAACCTTCAGTGATCGAATTTCATATTACTTCTTTCTCGCCTTAATTAAACTTCGGGAAATTATTCTTCGAAAAGATTTAGAGAAATTAAACTTTGAGATTTAATTTAAATTATAATAAACTAGGTCGGGTCTTTGCAGTATAGTGCGTGTTCTGACGACAATCCCTTTAAATAAAATTTACCTCCTTCTCATTGATTTAATACAATTATCTGAATGTGATCCGAGGTTTTAATTTCAAGATTTTAAGCTCTACCAGAGCGATCGCTTCTATCTAAACCAGCGCAAACAATGAAATTGATGCGTGGGTTGTCCAGCATGCATGACTATCACAAGTGTGCACCTAAAGAGCTTGGTAAATTTCCCCCGATGTTCACCGTACATATGCTGCATTTTCCTCAGAGCTAGAATACTGCCTCCGAGTATGTAGGAATAGATAATTATATTACGCGTATTTCCAAACACTTGCGGCAAATGTCTATAGGTGAGTGATGTATTTTATTCGAGTTGTCGTAGTCTTTTTTCTCTTTGTAGCAGTACATGTTTGAATGAAATTATTCATCCATAATTGTTTAAGTATTGAATCCAGGAACAGTGTGAAAAATTAAATCTAGCAAAATATCCTCAGCAATTGAACATCACGGCATGCCTTAAACTGAACATAGCACTTCACATCCTGGTGACGTTCAGTTTTAAGCTCCAAAACGTCGACAAAAGAATCAGTCTTGAATTTCTGTACAGAGATACATATATGTATCAGGTCAAATTGTGTCTGGAAGTTGGTGGGTTAAGACTGTACCGCTTCTGTTTGTAAATGTTCTGACCAAGGTGAAAAATCTATTATCCTGTATTGAAAGTTTCATGGTATCAGTGACGAGCAAACAAAACACATTAATCGAAAGACGCACAAACTCCCACACGACGGATGATTTCCCACTTTAAGTTGCTGAAAACAGTTGCAGTATTCTGAGGTTCATCAAAACAAGTGTGTTGATGGTAAAAGCATAAAACACATAGCCAACTATCCCAGTTGAACAGTGGAAATGGGTTGCGATCAATTTATATTAACATGAAAAAATACGGAAAATTAACGACAAAGCGAGCTAAAAATAACAAAACCTCGTGCACTTGTATACGAAACTGCAGAGACAAAACTCCCCAGAGACGAACGTAAGCCTAAGGCCTGGCGGTCTAAGACGAGATTTGACCAACATTCGTGTTGTGACAGGAAACATACAACAATGCGAGCTAAAAAATACCAAAGCAAGCTCACTTAAGCGCAATTGAAGAGACAAACACCAGCAAGGTCGGTCGAAAACAAGACTTGATTCCATTCGTGTTGTGGCAGGAGCCGTGGCAGTCGTTCTGCGTGGAGCCTCCGTGCGGGCAGCTCAACATAGCCAACCCCCTCATGTACGACGTGCTCGCCGAGGTCTACACCGAGCTCAACGAGAACTTCGGGCCTCTGGAGTACTTCCACTTCGGGGGAGACGAGGTGCGTAGCCAGTGCTTTAAAGGAAACGAGGGACGTCGCCAGTACTGTGGGGGAGACGAAGGATGTTGCCAGTATTGTGGGAGAGACGAGGTACTTGGCCAGTACTGTGAGGGAGACGAGGTACGTGGCCAGTACTGTGAGGAAGACGAAGTACGTGGCCAGTACTGTGAGGGAGACGAGTTACGTGGCCAGTACTGTGAGGGAGACGAGGTACGTGGCCAGTACTGTGAGGGAGACGAGGTACGTAGCCAGTACTGTGAGGGAGAAGAGGTACGTAGCCAGTACTGTGAGAGAGACGAGGTACGTGACCAGTACTGTGAGGGAGACCAGGTACGTGACCAGTACTGTGAGGGAGACGAGGTACGTGGCCAGTTCTGTGAGGGAGAAGAGGTACGTAGCCAGTACTGTGAGAGAGACGAGGTACGTGACCAGTACTGTGAGGGAGAAGAGGTACGTAGCCAGTACTGTGAGGGAGAAGAGGTACGTAGCCAGTACTGTGAGAGAGACGAGGTACGTGACCAGTACTGTGAGGGAGACGAGGTACGTGACCAGTACTGTGAGGGAGACGAGGTACGTGACCAGTACTGTGAGGGAGAAGAGGTACGTAGCCACCAGTACTGTGAGAGAGACGAGGTATATATATATTCCTTTTCAGTTGAAGATTCCCTTATTGTTCCCTTCAGTTCAGTCTAGAAGAAACCGCTCATATTGAAGTGTGCATCCCACGAAAAGTCGCTTAACTTCCACCTAGCACATATATTTTTAGATTTTTTGACCTGTCTCTCCCATTGTTTATTGAGATTTTTCCAAGTCCCTTGCGTATCAATAAATGTTGAACTGTAACATTTTATTCTGAATCATTTAGTTACCACATGCAGGCTGCATACGGTATCTGGTCCCAAACAGTGAAATTGTCATTCCCCTTTCTAACGTTGAACTGTTAATTTAAGCTGGCCCCTTCAAATTCAAAGTTTTCTGAATTTTATCGTCCGTTTTGGAAGAGAAATCTTTTTTTTGTCCCCTTGCTGTATCTTTGGGTTGATATAAGTACTCACTAAAATGTCTTAGATTGGTGAGTTAGTTTAAGCCTCCCTAACCACAATTATGGTGTTTCAAAGAGAGGAAGTATGAAAGAACCATTGAGTATGGAGTTTAAGGAACGAGGAATTCTAGCACCAGGTGTGTTCCCACACAAGATCCCTGCGGATAGAAACAGTAAGTTACGGAAGAACTTGATGAAACGAGATAAAAGATGAAGCAAGTCAGTGGGCCTGTAATAAAGGACATCTCTGAACTAACAAAAGACATCTCAAAGCAAACAAAAACCCATCCTGTTGCAGCGAAAGAAAAGTTCACCTAACCTTCAGCTCTGACCTATATTGCGTTTCCCTGGGAACGCAAACTCCGTACCTACACTAGATATACACTCATGAGGAGTCAACATAACTTACTACATGTATCATGCCTACTGATTTGAACAAATAATGACGTTGTAGTACTTCTTACGATTTGTCCTACAGTTTTTTGAAGGCAGTATTGTTCTACTCTCGGATCCGAGCCGTTTCGCAGCGATAGAACTTCTCTTCACAATATATAGGTCCCGAGTGGCCAATAATGGTAAAATATACTTGCCACCGCATTAGTAGTAATATTAACATTAGATGAATTGCAAAAAGCAGCGGTGCCTCTAAGGGCTCGTAGCGAAAGCGAAAAATAGATATGAAGTTGATATGCTTTTCAAGGCTTCAAAAAAAGTCTCGTAATCCCTTGTTTTTAATCGGACTCACATTATAGTGGGGACTGTTACATACTAGCTATATTTCTTCCATGAGACCTAGTTTCGATTTCCAGTTACGACAACTTCCTCTTCTTTCCTAATTTGCCGCTTCGATACGCAGTTTATCATGTATTGGAACACACCTTGTGCCTAGGTTCCCTGTTTTCTATAGTCCAAATTAAATGGTTTCTTCTATCGTACGATCACCTTAGCCGCAGCTAGAGGGTCGTAAACTTACGAATGTAGTGCTAACAACGGTTGTTTAAGCAAAAGTTTCCTTCACTGCAGGTTAATTTGAATTGCTGGAACACCACTGACGAAATTCAAGAGTGGATGGCAGGTGACCTGAGCGAGGATGCATTCTTGAAGAAGTGGTCGGAGTTTCACGCGAAGTCTTGGGAAATTTTTCAAAACATCACTCATGAGCACGGCATGAAAGGTAAATAATTCATCGCAAACCGCAGAAAATCAACAGTAGATTAAAATTGTTCTGTTCAACTCTGCGTGGATGTATACAAGTTAAGATGTAAATGTAAATGCTTAAAAATTTTCCAAATATTCTTTGTTTAAAAAAAAATCCGAGAATTTCCAACACAAATAACATTTCTGGGAATAGACTAAAGCAAAGTGAAGCCACGAGTGCAATATGCAGGATTGGGTAAGTATCAACATATCTATGCAGTGACATTCGATCATTTCATATTTCAAAACCATATCCCGGTCAGGTATCTTGTGGACTTCGACACTGACGGAAACAGGCAGAGCGGAAGATTACATCGACAAAGACAAGTTCATCATTCAGCTGTGGACGGAACACAACGACACGGCGGCTGAAGAGCTCGCGTCCAAAGGTTTCCAGCTGATCTTCACCAATTACGACACCTGGTACCTGGACTGTGGAATGGAAGCTTGGGTTGGTGAGGGGTACAACTGGTGCTCTCCGTACAGCGGCTGGAAGAAAGTGTACACAAACAGCCCGTACAGTATCATCTCCCCTCAGTACCACGGCCAGATCCTTGGAGGCGAGGCCTCCCTGTTCATGGAGCAGGCCGACTCGGAAACTATCGACTCCAAGGTAGGGGTCGAATGCCTTCATGTTGAAGAACTGGATCACACACATGCTGGAATAGAGTTTTATTTTTGTTTCCTATGTAGAAATGTAAAACCACACTAATAGAACAGACATCCTCGGCGTCAACTAGACACACCATCTGAACTCAAACGTAGCCATTAAAGATGAGAAAAAGTTGATATGTTAAAACATAAACACAGAGAAACTCGACTGTTTGTACACATTATTGTTACGCTGTGAATGTTCTACCTTCACGCCCTGCATCACTCAGAAGGGGCAGAAAGTTTGTCTTAAGATTCCCATGGTTTTTGCATTGTCTCTACGGGAATCCATAAGAGAATCTCGAGTGACACGTACATCTGGTGACGCATTTGTGGTGAATGTTTAGTGGTAAAATACACTTTCCTATACAACACTCTCGTCGTTCGCTGCGAGCTCAGTTAAACACGCCCTCCGCGTATTGTGTTATATTTGTACCAGTCGGTAAATTGCTCATTCACGTACCGGTGTAAATGAATGATACATAATTTTGTACGCTACCTTTTCAAAAAAAGACTATTTTCTTATGAGGTGAGATGTTATCGTGCAACTCATTTTTCATTTTTCTTAGGAAAAATAAAAATGTATTAGACAAGTTGAGTCGATTCTCTCTTATGCTATTCACAACAAAACCAAATTTAACCAACCGTTAACATCCGCAAAAACGCGGTGAGCGTGTTAAGCAGCAAAAAATTATTTGTTAGCAAAAGGATCAAACTTAGTACAACAATTATTTAGCAGTGTTATGGCGACCGCCGCTTGTTTCTCTACAAGAATCGCATTGAAGATTTTCTATCCTCCGATCTAAGAACTTGGAGGAATAACAAACTTCAGTTTTGATGTAAAATATAACATTAAGTTTAGACATATAACATAAAATGGACATATAACAACATAATTTGGGCACACAGCATATAACATGAAATCTGGAAGAATAAGGAATAGATCTATTCACCGTAAGGTGGAAAAACATTATTGAGGAACATCAACGTTTCAGAAACTTGAAAACTTGTAATTTGTCCTCAAAAATTGAGAACGACCTTCTGACCAACTGCAAAGTGGTACTTGTTCAACTTTGTAATTAGTGCTCCTCATTTACTGTACAGTAGAAAACTTGAATTATCTTTGGATGTACAAGATAATGTAAATTTTATAGCAAAACATGCAGGTGGCTTCTGTCTTTTAATCATTCAAAACTGCTCTCTAAAGAAGCTCTTTGCTGGTTATTCCTGCTAAAGTCTTTCTTGATTACTTTGAAAGTTAAAATCTTAATTGATGAGTTACTTTAAAACCACAATTACAACTTGCAACTGCCTTGAAGGAGTAGAGACTACTGCTTGTACTCGTACTTCACGCCTTCTATTCTTATTTCTATTGAACTCGCAGATAATCCTTTCAAATCATGCTGTTGTATCTATTGGAATTAGCGCGTCCAAGGGGAAAATGTGAGGTCCTGAGCTGAAGGTTAGGTAGGCTTCCCTTATGTTGATAGAGAATAGTTTTTTTTACATTGTAACGGGCCGTCTTTTTTTTGATTTACTTCGCTTCTGTTATCAGCGCCTACTTCTTTCATTTTCAAATTTCATATTATTTCATAAACTTACTTCCTAACCTAATGTTTTTAAGCACAGGCAATCTCATGTGGAAACACACCTTGTGCATCGATTCCCCGTTTCTGTAACTCTGTACTAAATGGTGTCTTCATTCTTCCTTAAAAATTCTTTTGAACAAATTTTGTAGTAGTCAAGCAGGTTCAAAACTTATCTAAAGTCCTTCAAATCACAACTTGCATCTGTGTTGAATAAATAATTAGAAACTGTGTTGTTCGTACATCATCCGTTCACTTTTCAATCCTGCATAGCTCTTAACAAATCCCTGATGTTCACGTGACAAACTGCAGCTGTGGCCGCTAGGGGCGGCTCAAGGCCAACCAACCCAAGCACCAGCTGGGACCCACTGCCGAACTCTTTACAAATCCCTGATATTCAAGTGATAAATTTCAATTTACAGCTGTGGCCGCGAGGGGCGGCGCTGGCGGAGCGGCTGTGGAGCAACCCGAGCACGAGCTGGGAGGCGGCGGAGGTGCGCATGTTGCTGCAGCGCCAGCGCCTCGTGCAGCGCGGGGCCGCCGCCGAGAGGCTCCAGCCCCAGTGGTGCCTTGAGAACGAGGGCCTGTGTTACCTCTAGCCCGGTGTTGCCTCTAGCAGGTGTTGTCTCTGGCCTATGTTAATTCTAGCCCGGTGTTGCCTGTAGCCTGTGTTGCCTCTAGCCGGTGTTACCTCTAGCCGGTGTTGCCTCCAGCCGGTGTTGTCAATCTGGTGTTGTCTATAGTCGGTGTTGTCTCTAGCCTGTGTTGTCTATCTGGTGTTGTCTCTAGCCGGTGTACCATGTACGGGGTGGCTATGGTTCGCCTGGCTCATACCAGGTTCATACCAGGTTCACGCCAGGTTCACGCCAGGTACACACCAGGTTCACACCAGGTTCACACCAGGTTCACACCAGGTTCACTCCAGGTTCACTCCAGGCTCACTCCAGGTTCACACCAGGCTCACTCCAGGTTCACTCCAGGTTCACTCCAGGCTCACTCCAGGTTCACTCCAGGTTCACTCCAGGTTCACTCCAGGCTCACTCCAGGTTCACTCCAGGTTCACTCCAGGTTCACTCCAGGTTCACTCCAGGTTCACTCCAGGTTCACTCCAGGTTCACTCCAGGTTCACTCCAGGTTCACTCCAGGTTCACTCCAGGTTCACTCCAGGTTTAAACTAGCTGTACATTATTTGTTGTACTGACTGGATATCGGGGACATGTACATACCATGAATTGAACTGTGAGTCCTTGAGGGAGTATTATTAGATATGAAATATTAATATGATGATTTAGGTCTATATCATTTTTGTAGTATTAATTGTTTAAATTGTTCAACTGGACATGGGCGTCATGTTCATACCATGAATTAAACTGTACATCATTTAAGTAGTATTAATTAATCGGCATGTTCATACCATGAATTAAACTGAATATTATATGTATAGTACTGTATAAACTGGACATGGGCAGCACGTTCATACCGTGATTTAAGTTGTATATCATTTGTAGTATTAGTTGAATATGGGCAGCTTGTATTGTTCATACCATGTGTTAAACTGTATATCATTTAGATAGTATTCGCTAGCATATTCATACTATGAATTAAACTGTGTATCATTTAGGTAGCATTAACTAGGTATGAAATGTTCACGTGGTGATTTAAGCTGTAACTTACTAAATTCTAGTTCTGTGTTTTTGTGAAGCTGTTCTGTGAGGTACACTAGGCCAAAGAGCTCTTAATAAAATACGTCTGTAAAAAGTTACTTGTTATGGGGATTTTAAACACTGTGTTAACGACTCGATGCAGTCTCAGCGAAGCAGCAATGTAGTTTTCTTAACAGTGGTGACTGCAGTGTGGTTGTTTCCAATCTACACAGGCATGACTGCAGTTCTGTTTCGAGTTCTTTTTTGTATTGTTCTCGAAGGTTCTCAAAAACCAAAACAGTCTCTTTAAAAAATACTGTTCATTTGCCATTTTGAATTATAATTTTTTTCCTCTGTCCCTGGTATCACAAAAATATCGAGGGCGCGCAATTTCGAGCAAATATTAAAGTTTTGAAGGTTTGAGGACAGTTTGGTTTTTGTGAAACTTCACCATCATCAGGTCTTTGACAATGTATTCACACGCGCAGAAAGCTGTTTAACTGCGCGCTCAAGTGAGCAGGAATTTCAATTAAAAACCTTTCAATATAATGATTTACGAGTCATTTTCTCAGAAATGAAATGGTTAGAAACGGTCATTGTGCGTTGATTACAAATCACCATTCTTGAAAAACTTTCGCCTATGAAGTCCGATAAGTGAATGTATTTAACTGGAGGTCTCTATTGTTCTCATTGCATTAGACGAAATTGGTGCCGTCTCGACCGAAACTCTTCGGCACTAATACATAATTTGATATTAAATTAAATGTATTTTCAGTGAATTTTGTCAGTTTATTTTGATGTGAATAAAATGGATTTTCAATGTATTTTGTCACTGTATTTTGATACAAATTAAATGCATTTTCAATGTATTTTGTCAGTGTATTTGGATTTAAATTAACTAAATTTTCAGTGTATTTTGTCAGTTTATTTTGATTTAAATAAAATGGATTTTCAGTGTATTATGTCACTGCATTTTGGTGTAAATTAAATGGATTTTTAGTGTATTTTGTCACTGTATCTTGGTATAAATTAAGTGGATTTTCAGTTTATTTTTATATAAGTTGAATGAATTTTCAAAAATGCAGACTGAGATGTGAGAAGCATCTTAATTGAAATAAAACATTTTTCATTAGCAATGAAAACTATTTAGATTCTTTACATTATCTGAGGCTAAGCAAACGGTGATCATGTACAAATATTGAGTGTATTTCTACAGGTGTAATATTTTTTGAACGCATTGAAGCTACCCTAACAGGTCTCCCCAAACTTTGAGAATACCACATAATGTTTAAGTCGAGTCGCTGCAAAGATTTCCTGTTGCTCTTATCTTGAATTCGGTTTCAAAATCCTTGAATGTCGGGTACCGGTTTGAAAGGCATTCTTTTCCTCTTCTGTAAATTGTGATTTTTAATGGCGTCCTGGTGTTAGTTATAAGGCATTTGAAAAACCAATGTAAAAGGTGATATGTATCATGCTTCAATTGGAAATGAAGCATCCGTAGATGCCGATGTTTGTTTGTTTGTTTGTTTGGGAAGCAGATTTGGCCACAATTCTACGCTAGGCCCAAATGCATAAATTGTGTATTCTCTAGACGTGAAACTAGGCATTAATTACTAGGCAATAGAAAAATTGATTTGATTGTATTGAAATACTACTCTTAGGTATTTTCACTTCAGTGATTTTAATTATTCATGTGGGCTGTCATCGAAGAAAACACCACGACTTATTGCAACCACGTGTGATGGCTTGATTGTGCATTCAGTAACTGGTCAGGAGATAGATGACCGTCGGATTGGGGGGCCAAAACTGACCATAGTTCAAAATAATAAATTTTTAGGTAATCGAGCTTCAGGTACAGCAGATGAAACCCCGTTCGATAACGCTATAACGCATTTCAGGAAGACGCAACTATTCTACCTATGGGAATTGGCACTCCTAGGGGAAGAAGTGAGGTACCGAGTTAAAAGTAAGGTTGTCTTTTTTTGTGCAGTAAAATAGGTTCTTGTTTTGTTACGGGACCATCATTTTTTCAGAATAATTTTTTTAGCGACTTATTACTTTTTCACCATATTTTAGCTGGCTTCGTAGACTTCTCTGATCTTGATACTTTTGAGCGCAGAGTATGGCATAGATTACCCGTTCCCTTATTTCAACATTTAGCGGTGCCTTCCTCCTTCCTCTCGTAGGAACATATTGTTTTTGTCGAGCAGGCTTAAACTATTTAATATTCATATCTGATCTAACGCAATATATTTTCCCATAATGAAAAAGTTAACGGAAGTTGAGCCTAGATATTTCATACACTAACTCTTGCACTGTTCAGACCTGGTCTTGTATCATGCAAAATGTGCTCCTCAAACTGAATCTGAATTATAATTTATAAGTATTTGCACGCACACTGAAAAGGTGAACAGGTTTCAAGATGTAAATATCTGTACATAATGAAGTTGTGTTGTGAAAAATTGTCTAATATTTCAGAGTAAACTCGTTTCATCAGTTGTTTTCATTTCTATTTCACTTTTCATTCGATAAACTTCCCATGCATGTTCTTTCTTTTGTAAGTTTACAAGCATATCGTGTACACTTGCTCGCTACATGAACTTGTACGCTCGATTTTCGTATAAGGAGCTCGAACTCGAGTTGTGCGGGATCTAATACAGGAACTAACGGACTGGAGTCGAGGCGTTCGGCTATTGGAAAGCATACGGTGGCAAATCGATAAGTATATTAGTACAGGAAAATTGCGCTTATGTTATTGGTGCGAATGACCGAGTCTCAACACCGAGGTAGTAGTCACTGCGTTCTGGTATCATTTACTAGGCAAGTGAAAAATGTTTATGACATGCACTAATTTAACTCGAATAATATCTATTTAACTATGAAGGGAAAATGGGTATATTTGACTTGCCCAGAAGAGTACGCTAAAGAGGATTATCCCTCAGCGTTTCTTGGTTCCTTAGTTCCTACGTAAATTGGTAAAAGGGGAGTATGCTGAAAGTGTCTGTCCTCTTCAGCGTGCTTTGGGGAACTTGCGCTCCCCAGAGGTAACCCTAGCTACCCTACAATGTCAGTACCACTTATTCAACGGGTCTTGTGCGCTAAAATTTAAAGTTTGGCAGGCCTTATCTTACATTCTTCACTTCTGTCTCTTTCTTTGGGAAAGCCGGCGTATCATGCAACCTACCTTCTGCAAGAGTGCCTTCGTTTTTCCCTATGTTCTCATTTTACCTTTTTTGGTACAATGAGGTGCTCATGACTTCTTTTGCCAACATAACACGTTTTGCAAACTGAGGCACCCAAATTTTGAGATTTACTTGTGCAAGTTGAGTTTAATCTTCACAGAACTTTCCTGAGATAAAAAACTTCACGCAAACAAAAAACATTCAACCTCGAATGAAAAAACAACAAAGACGAACTAATGGTAATAAATCATTACAATGGTATCTTTTTTCAGTACCCCTCAGGGGGATACAACTATTGTATATATGGAAATAAGCGCTCCCAGAGGAGAAATGTGCAAGGGCCCGAGCTGAGAGTTAGATAGGCCTTCTCTTTGTTGAAATAAAATTAATTTTGTAATATTAAGGACTACCATTTCAGTTCACTGCTGACCTGTTTTTCAGCACCTACTACTTTCTTCTTCACCTGTTTATCTTGTGTCATGAACTTCTTTCTCAACTTACTGTTTCTATGTCCCTTCTGCATAGATTCCGCGTTCCCTTATCTCCAGACTAGATTGTGCCTTTATTCCTCTCTTCGAAACGCTTTTATTTTTAGCGGTTAGGGAGGTTTAAACTAACATATAATTTACAATCTACCCATCTTTTTCAGCATCAACGCGAATATTGTTCCAATCCATCTTTTTTCGCACAGTTCAACCTTTCTTGTTCGGTCTCTCTGGCCACCGGCACAACCGAGAGATCCATCATTGCGTCCTGATCCAACATGTTTGAAAAATTTACACTAGATGAGACTCGCAGGGAATCGACTTGCATAGTGTATTTTTCTACTGCCCAGCGTAAAATGAAGAGACTCAAGTTTCTTTTAACAATTGATTTATAGCTTTTCTGGATACTGGTTTCTTTCAAAATCTTGTGAGCTTCCACATTATGAACCGTACAAAGTCTTAGACAGAGCGATGTAAAAAGACCCGGCCAGATAGATGTGGAGAACTAAGCATTAATATTTTAAGCGGTGGAATTCGTGCTATTGCAAGTGCTTTTTTGCAAATTAATTAACATAATCCCAGTTTAAAATGGTACAACGGAGAAAATATCCCAGTCTAAATCTTTTTATTTGGATCATAAATTTAGATGCTGTTGTTAGCTTCTTGCAAAATCACGGAGTTTGTTGACCTACGATAGAATTGGTAAATTTTTACTATCTTATCAACAATGAAACTTGTATGACCAACCTGCCTAATTAAGTATGAGGTAGAATACAAAACATTTGCTTCTTTGAGACCTGCGCTGTACCGATTAAAAAACAGCCATCTTCAGTATACGAGTATAACATTAAGTTTTGACATCATCTGTAGCGTAAGGTTTGCTACCGTTAACTTTACTAAAGAAAATATGAGTTTTTCCAATAACTTTTTCAGAAAGAATATTGCCGTGGTCTTGTGATTGAGAGAGTTCGCCCTTTATCTGAAATAATCGCAGATTTATCCCTTGCATTTTGAGCTCGGCATTTATTTTACTTTTGGAGAAACGGAAAAAGAACGAATCCATAACTCTACTCGGTCTAAAACTATGAATTGAACACATACTCTCATGAAGGAAGCAGTGATGACGTTCATGTCATCACTTTTAAGGCATTTAAAAAATTAATGTTGAAATGACATTTATGAATTTAATTTAGTAGGAAATATCCTTCACTTCCTTCACATTGATCCGTATTTTATTGAAAAAACACATTTCGTTCAATATTTCCAGGCGTGATCGTTGAACTATAACAATCGTGCAGAGGAAATACTTTTTTAGGTTTTTCATTTACAAGAAGAGAGTTAGCGAGCAAGGTACTAGCTGAATGAATAAGATAGTTTTGAATTTAACTTTTTTGATTCATCTTCGCCGTTTACAATAATGATGTAAAGAGCTGCGCATACTCTTACCAAAATACGGAGCTTTACTGAAAGTGAACAAGTTTTTTATTCAAAAAAAGTAGCCTACTTTTTTCCCGGTATTTGTAAATCATATTAAACTCTGAATAATTTAACCAAGAAAATAGATTTTCATGCTTTACTCTTAATCTCTTGTTCATTTTGCTATCTACTTGTGTTTACCACAAGATAATATATATGGTGAGATATTTCTTAAATGTTTTGCATTGTTAGGCCTTTTTTGTATCAATTCGATTGAAATTGAGCTGTTCGTTTTTTTTAATCCAAAATAAAGTGTGATGCTTAACCCGCGCCCCACGATAGCGAGCTATTGACCTAGTATATAAATGAAACCAGCATTAAATGACGCAGACGTTGGAAATTTTGTAGAAATAAGGAATAAAAAAAAAGGAAATTTTGTAGAAATAAGGAATACCTCAATATAACTTAATTCTAGTTTTCAGAACTGTCAGAAAATAATCCAGAATTAACTTATTATTTTGTTATCGAATAATGGATCGATTTCCTTTGCAAGGAGCCGAACATCTGCTCGTATTGATAACGAAAGACAGTAGACTAACTGGCTACATTTGTTTAACTTTAAATCTATAAACACTAGTCTATTCCTTAGCAACAGGACTACCGTACAAATACGAGTTGTTCCTAGACTGTAACTTGATTTTCCTTAAAATCTTTGTTAGAAAATTAAACACTAGTTCATTTATACGCTTTTTGAAGTCTTTTTTCCTATTACTTATTTTTTCTTCAAGTAAGTTCTTACGATTACACTGAGTTCGACAGTGGATATGTGTACGGGCGCATACATGTGTATCTATGCGTGTATGTGTGTGTGTGTGTACATACTTACATACACACAAGTGTAGATATCAAGTGAAGGTTTAAATTTTGAGATATTTGAAAGCATTTTTAGATCATATTAAAACATTTGAACATGCGACGTAGTTCATTTGCAATTTTTACTTTCCAACGCTCGTGTGTGCATTAAGACGAAATCATTTTCGGTGGTTAACTTTTCGTATTGTTCCAGCTATGCAGCAAATATTATGGACTTATGATTCAATATACGCGCAACCCAACAAGAGTGTTTTCAACTATGTGTCACAGAGATTTTGTTTTGTTTTCTCAGTTACTCACATTCATTTTGCATTTTCAAAACCAAATTAATTACCGCATAGAGGGAAAGGATGTTAATGTGAGGATGTTTTAGCATCTTCTTTCCCTTTTTTCGTTCTTGATTAAAACATTTTTAAAAAAGGCCACGGACTCGACGAATGTCATAACTTTAAAGAACAGCATTTTTTAATCTTCTTATTCTAGTCTCAAATTGTTCTTGATAGCTTTGTGTGGAAAACTCTTACCTTCTTGCTCGTCATAGCCCTGTTGCTTTCGGACCTGACTCCGTACGGGGAGACCCGGGTTCGAGTCTCGGCGCTGGTGGCGATTTTCTCTGTTGGGTATAGGAGAAAAATTCTGAGCACAATACCCCACTCTACCCAGGTGTCTGAAATGGGTACCGGTCTTTGACCGGGGGAAAGCGTCATGGTGTCCTGGCGTTAGTTATAAGGCATTTGAAAAACCAATGTAAAAGGTGATATGTATCATGCTTCAATTGGAAATAAAGCATCCGTAGATGCCGATGTTTGTTTTACTCTCGCGAATACATTATGACAACACTATTTTGGATAGTTAACTTTTTGTACGGTTCCACCTATGTTGAAAATGTTACGGCGAGCAATGTACAACAATGCTTTTCATGTCTTTGACTCTGATGAATTCTTTGCGCCAGTACTATTAGAGTAAGTAAGAAATATCATAATCACTTTCTGTTTTGTTATAGTGAATATTATATTCTTTCCGAGCTCACCACTTGGCATACTGTATGATGCATCAGTGTGAAAAATTTTCCAAAATCCCGATTGTCGACCTCATAGTTCTAGACGCAAAATAAATCTAATCTGTTAATTTTACTTCTAACATCAATCCCTCACGCTCGTATCACTAGCTCCTACGTTCTTATGCTCATATTTTCAATACGAGTAGGCACTAACGAGAGGGGTTTTCAGCAATGCGTCACATGAATTATGTTTTCTTAGTCACTTGTATTTAAATGCATTACCAAAATATGACTACCGCAACGAAGAGGAACGCATTTTTTTCATGCTTTTCTTCAAATCCTGTTTCAAGAATTATCATGGGTATTACGAAAACCATGTATAAATAACAATTATCTAAATCATTTGTTTCAACACTAAACATGGGTATTACAATAACCATGTATGAATAGCAATTAAGGGTCTCTATGCTAAGGTATTTGAATGCGTTTTTCGCTTTTATTTTCAATACATGTGCGCACTAATGAAAATGTTCTTCAAATGAGCGTCGCGAGGATCGTGTTCTCTTAGTTACTTATATTTAAATGCACTGTAAAAATCAGATTAGGCAAGGAAGGGAACTCATTCTTGTTGTTCTTTTCTGTCAATCATTTTTTGTTTCAAAATTTTACACGGGTATCACGATACCAATGTGTTATTATCATTTGAGGATGCTAAGGTTAAGGTGTTTTAAAAACCAATGTATCGACATTTCATGTTTGTCCTTTATTGGAAATAAAGTTTTTTTTGTATACATTTATATGTTTCTATTTCTATTTTTACGTAAAAACAAAACCTCAAGGTCCAGTACATTACACGGGGGTTCGAGTCCTGGCGCTGGGGGCGATTTTCTCCGTTGGGTATAGGAGAAAAAATTCTAAGCACAATACCCCACTCTACCCAGGTGTCTGAAATGGGTACCGGTATTGACCGGGGGAAAGCGTCATGGCGTCCTGGTGTTAGTTATGAGGCATTTGAAAAAACAATGTACAAGGTGATATGTATCAGGCTTGAATTGGAAATAAAGCATCCGTAGATGCCGATGTTTATTTGCTTAATGCTCTGCGACCAGTTAACACTGAACCATAATTCAGAAACAAAACAGTTTTTGCACTTGCTGAATGATTAAAAAATGCATCTATTACTACCCTAGAGGGTGATTTTGTTAATAGAAAAAATTCAAAACTAAAACAGACAAATAAAATAAAGCAAATGACGCATGAAATTTTTCGCGTATGTTGAACAAGCTATGAATTTCATTTCGTGTGTGTTTGTTTACGCGTTTCTAGATGTGCGTGTTGTGATGCGCGATGTTTTTGATATATATTACTTTGTGACTAACTTTTCTCACAACTTGATAATCATTTACGACCGTGTTACAATCTGCTTCGTTTTGTCGCAAATCCAGCCATTGCTCGTTGCTGAAGTCCTAGGCAAGAGAGCCAATACCTTGTTCAATAAAGGACAAGGGCTTAATTTAAATACACTAAGCCTAAAATAAGCAATTACGCTGATAATTAATGACAAAGCGGAACAATGGCGGGGGTGCTTCACTTCCTTGGCGACTTGCATTAATGAACTAATTAAAACCGTTCATTTAATCTTCTTGCTCGAGTCCGAAGCCACGGCAACGTTTT
>JACJUY010002492.1:93060-106113 GCA_014220935.1 Platorchestia sp. MABIK | reverse complement strand
CGGCGCGGTCCAGGTAACAACACACCACAGCACGGCGCGGTCCAGGTAACAACACACCACAGCACGGCGCGGTCCAGGTAACAACACACCACAGCACGGCGTGGTCCAGGTAACAACACACCACAGCATGGCACGCCTGCGCTCACGGGCCGTCCTGCCAGCGCGCAGCCCAACAACGATGACAAGCAGGAACTCCACGTGACGGCCGTGATAGTTTCTTGAAAACATTAGACCTTTACCCCCAGATATAAGTAGTGAAACCCAATATCTGAAGATTGAGTAAACGGAAAATGTCAGGAGAGTCGCGCATTAGGTTCTGATTCAACACGAAACGAAGACATAATGAGCAGCGAATATCTCTGAACGATGAAGTTAATGCAGCTCATTTTGTGCGTAACCGTCGCAGCCACTTCTGAGACCAGGACGGGGAGTACTTATGAAGCAGGACAATCGAAACTCAACAGACTCGAACCAATCTAGTGACTATGTTGACTATAAGCTTAGGCCAGATCGTCTTGACAAATGCTGCGCCAGCTTCAGCTCAGATGTCATTTGTGTACGCACATGCAGCGGAGAGTGCGTGTAGTAGTACACGGTGTAAGAAGCAACACGTAGCACAGGAGTAGCTTGACGATCACGGCCACGACTTCCTCTGGAACCCTCCTTTCCCCTCTTATTGGCTCCTAACCTCTCCTTTGTGACATGCTCTAGCATGTTCCTTACTAAATATATTTCTTCCAGATATGACCCCAGAGTATTTGTGTACTTGTGTATCAAAGTTCCTTAAATAATTGCGCGAGGACCAGTTCAAATCTTCTGGTTGCTACGTCATCGAAATTCCTCCAAGGTTTAAGAGGGAAACTAAGGGCTTTTAACGAAAAAAAGTTGTATCCATTTTTCACCACATTTGCTACCAGTCGCAAATATTTTTCAGCTCTTTCCTCACAGAGAGGAGGTGGTGTGCAGAATCATTGAGTGTAAGGGTCTCTTACTCGCTTGCTTCGTTTTCTACATCCCCAAAGGAGCTGCTGGCTCCGCCGAATGCACTGCGAAGTTACGGAATGAACCCATGACCTTCAGACCGGAAGTGTAGCTCTTTGCGTCACGGAGAATACAAAATGAAATGAATTCTGTCCTGAGCTCGACACCACAAAGCTAGCGCCCGTGATCGGTAGCAGCAGAGTTCAACAGGCAGGATCGCAAAAGAAGCAGTTATTGCCTGACATTGAGGAGCATAACACTTCAATTAAACAGCAGCAAGGACTGAGGTCGGGCCCATGCAAGCACGCGCCGCCGCTGTCACCAGCCACGTCACTTGGAGTGCCATCAGCACGTCCTGTGAGGCGCGCCTCTCGAGAGCACTTCACTTCAACGGTAGAGCCCTGCTATTCCAAAGGATTGCTTTTTCCATTGGGCGACCAATCGTAGAATTTTCCTTTCAGGTATTGAGGAAGTTTGCTCAAGGAATGTCCATTAGCCCACTATTGGTCTTGTGTAACAAAATTCACGGTTAATGGAAAGTTCCTTTTCTGAATTTTTTCCTTGAATGATTGTAAGCTATATTAGGCCGCTGTCACACAGAGACCAAATGGTAATGTTTCATCATGATTTTATACAGTCAGCGGCACTACTCGGTCTGTCCAGCGCCGCGAAACCGCCAGATTTCAGCCTTAGTTTGGGACCAGGATCGTCAAACTAAGGCTGAAATCTGATTGTTTCGTGGCCCTGGACAGACCGACTAGTGCCGCTGACTGCAGAAAATTATGATGAAACGTTACCATTTGGTCTCCGTGTGACGGCGGCCTTAACCCTTCAGCTTCAAATTTACTGTTTCCCACAACATTGGTTTCGACAATTGTTTCTTATTAAAAGAAATTCTCCCACTCTGCTAGCCCTAAGATTTCGAACACAAAATATTTTTCAGGTTCATTTACCACAAGCATGCGTGTAGTTACAATAGGACACAAGAACATACTTAAAATCTAAGAGCCATCAATATTGTTAGCATTGCGGGCTAAATAAGCATCGACGCTGCTCTGGCAACCTATCAACCTATCAGGAGATGAACGAATTCTGCAGTCCCTGAATAACAACTTAGTTATGTTCATCTATCTAACTTAAAATTAGGCGCACGTATAAGACGGAGGAGTCAATATCAAACTGAGAGCAAATATACTTTACAGTCTCGTTAACATTTTCAACGTTAGCATTTTATGAACGTGTACAGTACACCTACGTAGAACTGAACACCTATGCAAACACACTCCAATACAAACTCAGGTTGGTAGCTCTATGATGAAAGTTCCATCTTGTAAACGATTCATGGTGGTATAGTTCCGAGTTGATATTTTGTTCGGTCTTCCGTAACTCACTTCGTCTTTCCGTCAATCTTTATCATATATTTGACTTGAAATTGAGCATAAAATAAGATTCAAATCTACTTTTCAATGCTGAACGGATGCGAGCATAACAAACATCGTTCGGGATGGAACTTCAGAATTCAATTCCAACATAAAGAAAACTATTTTGAGATGTAGCTTCAGAGCAATGAGTTTATTCCCATTTCTAGTCAAGTAGTCACGGTAGTCAGTTTGAGTGTTAATTTGCTGTATGAGTTCCAATTGCTCATAGGTTTTACGTATTTTGTACATAAAATTTCCAATGTTAAACTGATAATAATCAGATAATTTCTGAATTTCTTGTTTCTTAAATGAATAGTCGGTGTGGATGATGTATTTCAATTTGGAGATATTTCTAACGTCCTTTTTTTTGTTATGTGAATACTTTGTCAGTCATATTTTGTTTGTGCCATACCCAACATAATGCACACATTACACGTTGAGATTCTTGGCCATGGGATCAGTAAAGTAAGCTCTAAAGGAAAATTTAAAATTGTGCCATTTTTCAAAGAGCATTCGATTGTCGTTTTCACCTACCGCGTCTGTTAAACGATGAAGCTTAGAAAGAGGGGAGGAAGGAAATGCAAGAGGGGAGAGGAAAAAAATACAAGCACATTGAGAAGGAGGTTCCCCTCTCCTTATCTACCCTTTACTCACTTTCTCCGTTTTCAACCTTACCATAAAAAAAGTAGCTAGTCGCTTGCTCTGGCATATGTAACGCACAGGTGAAAGTTATTGGGCCCGGGACTTGCATGTCCGAAAAGCAGTGTCGAGCTGAGAGCAGGAGCTGAAGCACAGCGCGACTCCACTTAATGATCACCTCTCTTTACACAGCCTGCACTTGCTTTTCTTGACGCCATGTGCTCTAGGCATGGCGGTGTACTCAGAGAAGTCTGAAGTGATGCCCACTTGGGGAAAATCTAGCATTTTCACACATCACAACCAACGGAATGGTATTTGACACAGCCGCAAGACTGTAGCACGAAATAGCGCCGACCATCGCTACACGAAATCAATGTACAGGACGCTGAGATACTGCTACTGAAGAGATGAGCCGCAGGAAAGTAAGGCCCAGCGTAGAAGCAAGCACACCTGTGTGGACGATCGAGGAAGTTGAGGCGTGTGGTGGTGGTGCTGAGCGGCAACACCTGCGTCCGCTGCCGGCAGACCAGGCGACAGAGGCAGTTTTGTGGCGGCACGTGCGAGTTTGTGCCTCTGGGACCTGATGTGCAGTCAATTGATGTTGTTGTATACGATAGTTCGTGACATAAGTTCTTCTGTCATATATGGCTGCGTGGCGTGAGATTTTTCTGGCTAAAATTCTGACATTCATTCGAAAAAACTAAAACTTTGTGCTTTTGGCCAAAACAGAAACAGTTTCTAGCATAGTCAAGTAGACAGATGAACTATCTCTGCCGGTTGTACCGCTATAACGACGTAAATTATTTCAAAATCCGATCTGAGGCCGCTTTAGCTTGTGAAGGCCGCTTCTAGCTATGACCAAACTTACTGGTGACCGAGTGAGCGAAAACGCCAATAAGCCAGCTGAACGTTCACTTCCTTCTTGCAGGCATATCGAATTGTGCGTGAGAGTCAGGTTACTGCGGCGAGAGCAGCTTGTCTTCGACGCAACCAATGCACGAGTCTTGAAACAGGAACACTGAAATATCTCTTCTGTATTTGTTTACGGCATTCATAGGAGAATGTGTTTGAGGATCTACGAGGAATATATACGGGTATGTAATTTCATTCTCACCAAAAGACCAATACAGATTCCTGCTGTTCGGTACAACTTTGAACACTTACGTAGCATAATCCTTAACATCGCTGTTTTGAAAATGCGTTCTTCACACCAATTGTGGGGTAATTTTTATAACAGCTACAGCCCCGCATCAAAGAGTTTTAGAACAAACCAACTTTGACCGGCAATTGAGCAGTTATTAAGAAACAGCTCAACCCTGATTGACGTTGCCCTCCATAGGAACCGCGCACCGACCCCCAATATAATAAAGAAATCGCATGAGTAGAACTTATGACTTTCCCGAAAGTTCAGACGAGCATCAGCACTAAGTGGTGCACAGATTTCCTATGTAATGTGGCCTGTAACGAGGTGGTGCATCACACTGCATTACTCAAATTGAATAAAGTATTCATCAGTCCAGTCGGTTTCGAGTTCTCATTGCTCCGACTCGAGCAAAAAATCCTTGAATAATAATTGTACGGGGTTATTATTATGAGCAAATTGTGGGATTTCTTCAAATCATTGTGAGAGAGGCGAGGCAGTGGAGCAATTCATGTGCTGTTTTACCTCCCCACACTCGATCTCCTCTGGACCAGTGGGAGATGTGAAGCCATTCCTTCTGACGGCTTACAAAGTTATGTGGGCAGTACGAGAGATAGTTTAATCTCATGAAAACAGAACAACAAATACTGGAACATAAGAACATATCTCAGTTTGGAAATTTTAGAAAATCTTCATCGTGAATCATGCTTCGTGCTCAATATGTTGATGTGTACTTAGTTATCTCGGTCAATAATCTCACATGAGGTCCCCTCGTTCAATATCGAGGAAAAATAAATTTAGCCAATTCCTATGCAGAAAAATAAGAAAGCTTGTAATACTCACTAAGCAATAAATAAACGTCAACAATCATACTAAAATAATAATCAGCACATGTACTTTTTTTTCGATTAACAATGCTTGAAGACACCTCAACGCATATTTATATATAAAAAATTGACTTCGAACTCAGTTTTTGAGAAAGATAATGGATGCCACAGAAGTTTATGTTGCCAAACTGTGAGCCAGGAACAAAGCAATAAAATGAGCACGCACGACAAGAATTCATTAGGCTTCAAAGACTGTAAAACGCAACCATATTGCCGCTAGACCATTTACAACGCAAACCCTAATGACAACAAGCAAATCCAAAAAATGATGTTGCACAAAATGCGTCGCGCAGTAATTACCTCACAAGTCGCACGACATTGAGTTCCTGTTCGTTTGATCATATCGCACCCCGTAATACCTAGTGACTGCAGTACCGAAACACAGCGGCACTCAAGAAGAAAGTCCAGCCAACGTACTCGCATATGACAATAACAGTCCACGCGACGCGTGGGAGACACGCGGCTGACGAAGCGCCGAAATTAAGAAAGTGAGTTTAATGCTGTTGCGACAGCTCTGCAAGTGAGAAAGTTGCCTTCGTGTGTGAGCAGACTTATTGTGACGGATGCGAGCGAGCAGCAGAACCTCTACTGTATGTCTTCTGCTCGTGCGTACTCGATCGGCCACGCAGAGAAGAGAGGTCTCCCACACTGACGCAATTTGTTGAGCGCTCACCATCTCGCAGTCAGTCAGACTGCGTGCAGCCTTTCTACGCTCCAGCCTTGTTGATTACGCGCTTCTACCGTCATAAAATGTAACTCAGAGTACATAACAACTGCCATTACGTGTGCACTAAAGGCCACTCCATCTCCACCACCCACTGCACTAACAGTTTAATTTTCCCACATGCCTCATCCAATTTTCCCATCGTTGGTTAAAGAAAGGTGCCAATTAGGAGGTAATTTGGATAACGGATGAGAAATCGTACTTGGAAAGACTTTATTTATGGCAGGGTTCTACTCCATTTATTTGGACGTGAGTACCAACCGCACAGAGTTGGGGGCGAGTCTGCAGAACAATGCCACAAAACACGGCAGGTCTGCATTGTTCAGGACTTCACTGAGCACATCATTGACAATGAGGCGCTGCTCCCACACCGCTTGAGCTCACCGAGCAATCAGTCTGGCATGATTGTTTCGTTTCGTAAATTGTAGGTTTTTTGTTTTCAGTTTGGATCATTCGGCAGCGCTGAACATTACGCCGGGCTGAGCTTGGCGAAAATCAGGTATCTCATGTAATTTTCGCACAGCTCTGGAAGTGGGCAGCGTCGCCTTGTGGATAAGAAGTCTTTCGTGTGCAAGGTCATGAGTTTGAGCCAAGCAGTGCGAGCCCAGGTTGTTGCCGTTGAGTAAAGGAAGTAAATCAGAATTCCCCCAGTCTACCAAGGTGTTCGGAATGAACACCAACTCCACTAAGAGGAACCGTCATTGCTTCGTGGAGTTGGATATTCCAATGAATGATAGGACATCCATCAACTTGATTGAATTTTTTTTAAGGAAACATTTTTAATGATCGCTCCATCATTACCATAGATTGTTTCAATTTTCTTCCAGCTTCTTAAACTGAGAAGAATGAGCGGGTAAGTGAAGAGCAAGGTCAATGAGTGGAAAAATTTTCTCAAGCCTTTCTACCCTTCTTTTTCGATAGTCATCATTACCAGAAAGCTGCGGCCTGGTGAAAACACTGCAGGCCCCGAACTGGAATGGAACCAGGTTTTTTCTTTCTCCAAGTCTGCCGCCCATCGCCAGCGCACACAGCAAATATTCTTCCTTCTGATAAGGAGTTATCTTTAGATGCGCAGGGCAGGAGCACGGCAAAGGGTGCAGTGTGGCTAAAAAAAAGTAAAATAAAAATCATACGTGCAATAATCACGTCAGCGTGCAGCACCTACACTTGTAATACGCACAGTTGTTTTAAAAGTGTATTACGTATACATAGATACAGTATAGAGGAAAGATTAGGAACAATAATGCAGTGCGTACAATAAAGATTGATGAAGAAGCGCTGCGTTCCACAGCCTTTCTCCCTAACAATGTTGTCATCACCTCACACCGCTGCACTCCACACGCTCCTTCTCATGATGCACGCATCTGCTACCCTAGCAGCGCACACTTCAGAACAGACGAGCCGTGAACTATTGTGTGAAGCTTCATGAATAGACCTGAGCAACGACACCAGGAAATGAAACGATACACATCACACGGAAACATGTCTACAACTTCGTCTGAAATTTCCTGCCTCATGTTCTCTTATGAACTCATTTGAGATGGAGTGAGGAGCGAGTCCTGCTCACTGAGACGGTCCGTAACGCGACCGCGGCCCGGCGCGGGTGCCAACTCGAACCTCTTCTTCCAGCCTCCTGAAGGCGCCCCAAACTCACGAGCTAAAGAGCACCGCGTCATACATGCACGTTACTGACCTGCGCAGGTGTGGTGTAGGTGCGCATGCCGATGCGTCACCGAGTGCCAGCTGCACACCGTCCACCACTTGTGTGTTTAGCTGGAGAAAAGCCTATATTCTGCGAGGGATTATTGTTCTTCCGTGGAGCTGCCGTGCTTCTGCATCACATGTTGCGTGTTGCGTCTCACGTCTGTGCACCTGAAGGGCGCCGCAAATTGTCTTATTCTAATGAAGCAATCGCACTCTGGGGACATGACCGATATTTCATGAGTATAAACACTCCAGGAAAGGAGTGCGCTTAGCAGCGTTCCACGGGTAAATTTCACGTTTGAAATTAAAGGCCTCAATTCAAAAGAGTTTCGTAACACTGCACTGAGCCACAACACTACAAACAAAACAAGATAAAAAAGAATGAAAGCGTTCCCATGAACGCTTGCTGCCACAGGAGTTTTGGAGTTTTATGAAGCATCCCACGGACATTAACCGTGCGATTTCACCAACATTTAAACAATTTATTCGCCACAAGCGATACAGCAGTAGAAGTAGTACATTATCTAGTAGATTGTTTCTTAAGTGTTAAGCATTGCACCCACACAATACGAGGCATCAGGGACAATGCTGCTCTAACACGTCTCGAGGTGACTCGGATGCAACTTGTGGTGCCGGCAGGGAACGTCAAACTACACAGTGTTCCCTTGAGATGACCATAAAGGAACCACTCCTGTATGGTGCCAACGCGGACTTCAGTAAACTTAGTACACAATCGCCCTCACACCTACTTCCGAGCACATGTAATGATGTAATACACTCACAAGGATAATTTTTAGAATATTCTTAAGCCCTAAAACAAACCACAACGATAAATTTGCCCATACGCAGCAGCCTCATAGGCTAGGAAGACAAGCGCAGGACGCTTGAAGATGAACAAGACATGTGAGACTCAGCATTGTTCGGATTGCGCCCAATGGCTGATAGGGAAACGTTTGTTCTTATTTATGGCTCTTTTTATTATTATTGTTCTTGCAACTTCCTAACTCAAGGGAATGGGTGAATGAATGAAATGCAGCGCAATGAATACAATAGTTTTTTCTTAAACCTCTTCTATGTTCGGTATGATCACCACAGAAGCTGCACATACACTTGTGAAAATACCGCGGGTGAAAGACTGGGATCGAACCGACTAGGATATGAATGTCCAAAGTGTGATGCTCACCCTCTAGCAACGTAGAAGACTCACGATTTTTTAGGGCAGATTTCAATAAATTCCACAATAGATGAACTAATGTTGACTGGAGTCAAAACCACAACCACAGGCTGCGAACCTAGACTACTCAACACAACAAAAATTGCACGAATTATCCCCACCAAACGCTTCCTCCTTCATCTGTGTTTAATAGGACTCCTAGGAGCAAAAGACGTAGAGTTCACAGGATAATAAATCTTTGGGCTATTCCAGAAGTAAATCAACAGAAATTATATTAGCCATGAAGGCTGCGATCCAGAAGACTCGCATTGGACTATTTAATGCGGGTATTAATATGGCGTACTTGTCAATACAGTCATTTGATTTGGCCTCAAAGGAGCGTGTTCATACAACGGGTTGGTGAGGACACACGCACATCCAATACCTTAAATTATTGTTCTTTTCTTCTTAAATCCGAGGTAACACAAACGCTTTTGTTCATATCAGAATAATAATAAAATCATTAACATGAAAGCGTTGCTTCCTAATGCTCCTGTTCACAACGTGATAGAACAGTACACAACATATGACAGCACTCATCATTCACTGAGAGTTTAGTTCACACACAACTCAGCTTGCCGCGCGATTGGCACACCTGTGTCAGGTCTCCTGAGCGGCCGGTACCACCTCACTCAAAGGATGGTCACACACTGCCTTCATGTATGAAGTTCTGAACTCAACCAGGCAGTTTTTTGAGCTGTAGTGCCGCCTCATAGGTCGCATAGAGAAACATTGTTGGTTACTTTCCAGCAGGTGATAATATGCTTCAATTTAGATTTTCTCCGTGTTCTTTGGTTCACTAACCCTGATCTATGGTGGAGAGTGATCTTCAAACAGTTCTCCTGTCTATTGATGAAAGGCTTATAATGTCCATACGTAACATTAAAAAATTACTTTAAATAAAATTTGAATTAGTTCTAACGAATAATTTAATATTACTGATACATTTTAGCGTCATGAACAACACTTACCTTTAAGGCAAGGCTCCTGTGATGATGCAAATGAACTGACACATTCGTTGCACTGACAAACATGGTTTTTAGGGTCAAATTTCAACGCAGAGCACATCTTGGGAACAAATTCTAAAATGTGTCTCCTGAAAAAAAATTAGGCTCATGAATTCGTTATTTTGGTATAAAATAACATTGAATTTAAAGAAGTCCTACTCCTACTTCCTCGCCAACTCAAGAGAGGTAATAAGATCGATGCTCGATTAAAAATAACAGATTTCAACAGAAAACACTTTATATGAAAAAAAAATTAGCTCATGAATAACATAACACGTGAACAAGTAAAATATAGGAAAACGTGCAGTGAAATAGTTGATGTCAAGTTTACAAAAAATGATACTCTGATGTGATGCCCAATGAATGTTTTCTCCTGTTTCTGTTTTCAAAGATTTTTAAGATGTTATAAATTTAATTAAATGGACATATTTTAAATCATATCTGAAAATTTTTACCCTATTGGTGTCATTTTCATTCGCTAATTTGCATATTTTCAAATTCAGTAATTTTGAGCACGTAATTACTCAGTCATTTTGAGTACAAAATTACTGAAACCATGTTTCAATTTTTCAATCAGATGTGTCTTTGAATACGGGGTTTAGTAGCAAAGGAAACAAACCTGTTGAATGCGTGGGCAATGAACTAATTGACTACAAAGGCATTTGCACTTAGAAATTTACATGTATATAGTCACTTCACAACTTCATTTAAACTAGTACCCAAATACAGGGTATCCATAAAGTCTCTTTAACGTTTTAATTATTTATAATAAATGCAATTGATAGGATATTTTATTCAGATTTGTTCTACTGTGTTCAGTGCTTTAAGGCGAAAACGGATGTTCGATTATTTTAATTAAGTCGTCACGAATGGCTTAAGGTTAAATGTGATACAAGTTTAAGTCGGGTATTTTTACTTAGGTCTAAAACAATCTTTGTTAGTTGCGCGCTCTTAAAGCAGTGTTAAAATAACCACTCCTATAATCAAAGGTTTGGCCTCGTAAAAACAAATCAACGCTTGAAACTTTAACTCTATTTTACAAAAGGTTACACTTGTAGTTGGCTAATTTGTTGGTTCAACGCCAACGGCTAAGATTTGTTTATTTTAAAGGACAAAATATATTACAAAGCGGGAGCAAATCCGGCACCTAGGGTCGACATCGCTGCCTGATTAAAACCTACAAAATAATTACGATGAAATAAGTCGCTTGCCAATGACGGTTAATAAACGGTTGCAGCTCAAAGGCCTCTCAGTTCAGCAGCACTCGTGGCCCTTCTCCCGGTCCGTACAGCGGACGGTCAGCGTGTGGCTGGGGTCAAGATTCGGACTCGTTTTCACGGCAGGTTTAAGAGGCAGCATCAGTGGGCATGCACTGGCCAATCGCGGGAGGAGCTGGACAAATGAAAAACAATATTATAGTATATGCAAACCAGCACATTAACAAATTCGAATAGCTGTTACAAGATAATGTTGAGCAATCGTTTATTAGTACCTTGTGGGTAAGACACCGTTGACCCCCGTTGACTCAGGTGCGCTGCCGTTGACAGGACCCAAAGGAATGCTTTGTCTACATAAAAACAGAATAATCAAGGAGGATAAAAACATCATTCATGAAGTCTTCTTTATAAAAATAGAGCTTTCGAGTAAAAACTATACTCATCTTCAGTGTCTGGAACAACAATAAACATTCACAAATTATAGCAGCAGGGTATATAAACACTGAAAAAGTAATACAAGATTAAATGGGAGTCCTAATTTAAAATATACAGAGGTGCAGACGAATCTGCTTCATTTAACGTAGGCCTAGTATGGTGAATAAGTACACTTTCTAACAAACGAGTATCTAGTTTATTGCTACGGCCTATAATTTCGAAACAATTTTCAGTGATTTGGTGGTCAGCTGCATGCGAGTGGTCTCTTATACTGCTGTGCAAAGTGTTGGTGGTAGCTCTCCAAGTGCGTACTGACACCCCTCTATGCTCTGCTTGCGCGTCACCAAGTGGCGAGTCGACATTACACTGGCCACACTCATATTTATAGACGACGCACGCAACTTTGCAGGAACTTAGGCATCCTATCAGCAAATCGGTTACGCGGAGAAGGAAAGGAAGTATTCATTGACGAACAATGAAAACTTTGTGGAGAAGGAAAGGAAGGAAATTCAGCATATAGACGATTTTCTAACTTACGGTTTAGAAGTTCAATTATGTTCAGTTGTATTAGATTCACAACAGCTATATATTGTCGAAATTCTAGCCATTGCTCGAAGCTGAGGTCCTCTGCGGACTTAATAAGGCCATAATGANGTTTATGAAACGTTACCGACCCCTTACGGGTGTCAGGCATTTATGTGAATTTTGTGCCCCGTTAAAATTGGGGAATTTGTTGCCACTTTATAGCCGGGTGGCATCACAAATTTTTTCGAAAATAATTCCGGGTTTCAAAAATCTCCTTTAAAAAAACAGTTTTTATGTTTAAAATTTTCATTCATAAGGCGACCCCTTACGGTGAGTTAAAACTTAACTCTGTAAGCCGTGCCGCTTTCTGCGCAGTTGTGTCAAAATGGCGACTGCACCGGCTTGACCTCAGCGTCATCTAGTTGATGGAAGAGCTTGGCTTGAACTAGACCGTGTAAATCCTGGCTTCTATCAATTTTCCTCTTTATAAAATTTCTCATTTTTCTTTGTGTAAAACTACTTACTATAATTATCAATATAAAAATAAAATTTTCTTTGTGCCGGTGTCCATGGTAGCCGGGAAGGATGCAGTCTCAGTAGATATAAGAAGGGTGATACTGTTCGTTGTTAGTGGAGATTCCCTCTTTTTATTGCTTTAGAAACCATGCCTTACAAAGTTTCTCTGGCCCTTGTTGAATCTCTTCTAACCTTTGTTAGGTTCACTCTTAAAAATATAAAAAGGATTGTTCTTTAAACATTTGAATGTCTAAAGCTATAAAATTGGAAATGTTGTGAATTGAAAGTGTAATTGGTGGGGAAAATATAATATTTTTGTGTACTTCTATTTTTAAATTTGATTTTCTATGTTATATGAAGGGATGTAACTTGTCCACTCAAGGGTGTAGACTTAAAGCTATTAATTTTCCTTTTTCCCATAAGTACAAAATAAAACTTGATTATGGAATCTGAAAAAAGTACTGCCTTAGCCTTGAACATTAGTTTGCGTGGTATTAAGTGCAGTATTACCTCTATTAAAAAGAAAACTCTCTCTCCTGACTGTGAGACTGCCTTCCTAGTTGAAGCTATCTCTCAATTGAATGGATTGCTGCAGTCTTTTAGATTGCTGTCCTCTACTATTCCTGTAGATGTAGATGAGGTT
>JACJUY010002492.1:76248-86911 GCA_014220935.1 Platorchestia sp. MABIK | reverse complement strand
CGTCTGCACCTCTGTATATTTTAAATTAGGACTCCCATTTAATCTTGTATTACTTTTTCAGTGTTTTTATAACCCTGATGCTATAATTTGTGAATGTTTATTGTTGTTCCAGATACTGAAGATGAGTATAGTTTTTACTCGAAAGCTCTATTCTTATAAAGAAGACTTCATGAATGATGTTTTTACCCTCCTTGATTATTCTGTTTTTATGTAGATTACGTTTCCCGAAACGAAAATCAATGAAATTACATGATTAGCACGTCATCATGCAGGGCGATTATGCAAAGTGATTATGTGAGAAGTGGCAAAGAGAACACTTACGGCACCCGTTGCTATGACACGGTGGCGACAACAAGTTCAAAGAGTGACATGTCGTGCGGTTAGATTATAAATCGTAAATATTGACGTATAATCGACTTTCATCGCATGCATGCAAAGATTTAGTGAATCACCTCATGTATTTTTATTGCGTTTAAAAAACTTGCCAGGCCTTGAAATTCTTGTTTTCCCCCTTGCAAAAGAATTGGTCGCAGTTGGCTGATATTCGTCTTAACATTGAAGGAAAGAATTCGCCTGTACAGGCAAAATAAAACACAGCTTTTGCGAGCTTGCTTAGTGTGTCGTCCCTGTGTACCACGGTAGAGGAAACAAGGTAGGGTCACTTCTATGGGAAACTACACCTCCTCTTGTTCTGCTAGTCAATGGAACAGCTTCATTTCAAACAAACATTATGACGTCACCAAAACGCCATGACGTTAGGCCAGTAGTGGTGCCAGATTTAGGGCTAGCAGTGTTGCCAGATGCAATATGAGCGTTGCTATTGGTTCGTTGCCATGACGTCAGCATTCCCACACGGTCGACGAAAAAACAGACTGGTTTGACCCTACCTTGTTTCTTCTACCGTGCTGTATACTTTTCCATTTAAATTGGATACCTGAACACTACCTAAACGACTGCAAATTTTTGTTTTTACAGCTATTTATTCTCAAATGCAGTTAAAATATATTACAGAAAAACTGAAGATTTGAAGGAAGAAAGGATGTGCATGTAACTTGTTTAAAAAGGTATTTAAATTCTAAACTTATTTAAAAGTTAAAATGCAATGAAAACCGCCACACTCCAGCGTCTGTTTGTAAGCACTTGTACATAAATCTCGTTACGATGAATCGTGTAAATGCTTTTCTGAAATTAAATATGATTTTTCGTTAACAAATTTGGAGTATTTTAACGAAAAATTTCACTATTTCAAAAGTTAGGCGCTCATTTTACTAAATATAGTTCTAAGTTTTTAGGGATCGTTTATTTGGTTAATATTGAAGTCTTAGTTTTAGTCTGTAATTTTATCAGCACAAGATGAGCAAGTCCTGTACCTTGGTAGATCGCACTCTTGTATTTCATGTTCATTAACAATTTACTCCCCTCTCGCTACTGACTTTCATGTTATTTAAAATTTCGAGTCTGGCTTCACGTTTTTTTTAAAACAGACAACGTTCTCCTTCAACTTAAATCCAGACGATGTCAGCCCTTAACCCAATTACAGACGACGTTAGCCCTTAACCCAATTACAGACGACGTTAGCCCTTAACCCAATTACAGACGACGTTAGCCCTTAACCCAATTACAGACGACGTTAGCCCTTAACCCAATTACAGANTGACGTTGGCCCTTAAATTAATTACAGACGACGTTAGCCCTCAAACCAATGACAGACGACGTTAGCCCTTAACCCAATTACAGACGACGTTGGCCCTTAAATTCATTAAAGACGACGTTAGCCCTCAAACCAATGACAGACGACGTTAGCCCTTAACCCAATTATAGACGACGTTATAGCTCTTAACCCAATTACAGACGACGTTAGCCCTTAATTAAACCAATTACAGATGACGTTAACTGGAGTAGAAACACTTTAGCCCTTAACCCAATTACAGACGACGCTAACTGGAGTAGACGCACGTTGCCCCAATTACAGACGACGTTAGCCCAATTACAGACGACGTTAGTCCAATTACAAACGATGTTAACTGAAGTAAACACACATTTCTCCAATTACAGAAGACCTAGTTCAATTCCATGTTCCGCCTTGGCGTGCATAAGAAGCAATCAATTGCTCTAATGGCCTGCCGATACTCTTCACTTGATGTACCAGTGCGGGGGTTGCCATTGGCGACCAGGGTTGTGTACCCAACATACTGGGTCAGCGCGCAAACAAGTTTATAGAAATTGGGGTGCTCTGAACAAAGAAATCAGAGCGCCACCTGGCGGCACGAGCTGAATTTTTAAAGAATAAGTTGTTCTGGATGATTTTTTTTGCGCTGTCTGGAATTCTTCATCAAATTTAATGGCAGGCGGCACGCAACGTTAAGCCGTTTGGTTTTGTTCATTTACTTAATACGACGTCTGCTACACGTAGCCTTGGCTTATAGTTCACAATTGATGTGTGAAATGAAACATATGTCATATGTGAGCCTCGTCCGTTCAATCAATGTAAAGCACTCGATAAGTACCGACACTTTTACTGCCTGCTTCGACCAGACAGGTACAAAGTGGGACATAACTTTCGTGTGAATTGTTTTTTTTCGCTCGCCCACTCAGAATACGCATGTTGCCTTGGCTCTTGCCACTTATTTAGAATGAAACTTTAATGGGAATTATTGCAGAACTCCAGTTTAGAGTCGGGTGTCCCAGGGGAAAGTCAGCTATGTATCAGCTGCAGCAAATCATGATTTGTTAGAAATTGTACATGGTGTGGAATACATTTAATACTTTATTCTCTTTCATTAAATCTGGTGCCGAGTTACGCACATGAGCATGATTGCGTGGAAAATTTTTTCAAGGTAAGATTTTTAAAACTTAGCTTTTTCGTTATTTTTACGAATGTTCGCAATGGTTGACTGACATTATTATTCTGATTACGGTTAATTTCCATTCCAGCCAGAGCTTTTTTTCCCATTTTTATGATTCGAATTATTATTAATAACATGGTTTTCATTGAATTAATAGGTGTAGTTTTGACACAAAACGTTGTTTTCATTTTATTGAAAATGTTTTAGTGAATTTGAGCAAAAATTGTAAAAGCTCTACAAAGGAACGTATTAAGTAACATTTGCAATTAGCTTGGAACAATTGCTCCTCGCTGAGACAATGTAAAAAAGCCATCATTCATAAAACTATCTTCATTTTGTATGATACCCTTGGCTAATATGACCTAAGAAGACTATCATTTGGAAAATGATGTTTTCTGTGTTCTGAGTAGTCAGTTGGACTATATTCGAAAAAAAGTACACTGGTGACATGTGTTGTACCAAATATTGCTCGAATTTTCATTTCACAAATTAACGAACCATTAGCAACATATAAGCATCGCATTTCTGCCAAATGAGCAGGAAAAGTATTCTTCATTTACTCATTTAAAAGAGTTTCATCCTATAAAGTATGCAGAATTCACTATTCCTTCAAATGATGCAGTAGCTTTTATTCGATTCTATAAGGAGCGTTTTTGCTCATACAATTAGTTGTCTGTCAAGATCAATCAATAAAAAAAATCTTTGCCTTTCAGAACACATTTAGTCAACACCCCTTTGAAACAAGAATTTGTGCAAGGAACAATGTTTCTTCTATACTGTATACTCACTCCAAAGTAAATTATTCCTGTGAGCAGCTGATCGCTGAACATTTTAAAACGATTTTAAAAACTATGAAAAAGTTTAACAGTTTATAATGGTTTAAAACTTTTTGCGATTAAAGACGAGACAGTGAATTTTAATTCGAAAGTATGTAAAGGGAATACTTTCGTTGTTTTATTCCATGCGACATTATAACAAAGCCCAATGTCGTGCAGACAGCCTAATGTTTGCCATGTTTCATAGTAGTATGTTCAGTTTTGTAAATTACCGATTACAGTGTTTTGATTTACAGGTTACCGACTTTTGAATTACTGTCTGCTGTGTTTTATTTTTCGGTTTTGCGGCATTTCTCTTTCCTTTTTATCGTGTTTAGTTCTACTGTTTGTAAGGTTTTCTTTCTCGAATACCAGATTCTACTTTAACTGTTTACCGTGTTTTGCTTTACTGCTCAAAGTGTGTGCCAGGGCATACGCAGAATTGTTCTATTTTGCTCTACTGTTTATCGGGCTTTGAACATTTTTAGCAACTTTTGTTATTTACAATGGTACGAATTCTGATGTGGACTAAGCGGAAATTCCTTAGCACTAACTATCACAACTCACCGGAATTTTCAGGAGCGCATTAGAAATTTACAATTCATGGGGCACTATTAGTCGTTTTATTGTTTTAAATCTTCAAAAAATTATACCGGGTGCAAACTTTCAGCTAAAATCTAGCTAACATTCCGCGATCCTGTGCTCTTATACGCACGTCTAAATAATATCGGGTTTTAATCAACGATTCATTCTGGTTGCCTGTTCTCTTCATGTGTAAATTCCTGCGAAGTTGTCACTGTACAGGAATAACTTGAGTTTTAACGAACAATTTTTATCATTTGCCTAATGACTTAATAATTATTAACGAATAATTTTTACTTGTCACCTGATATCTTAATAATTTTTAACGTATAATTTTTGCTTGTCACCTGATGACTTGAAAACTTTTAACGAACAATATTTACTTGTCACCTGATATCTTAATAATTTTTTACGAACAATATTTACTTGTCACCTGATGACTTGATAACTTTTAGCGAACAATTGTTGTTCGTTGCCTGATGACTCAATAATTATTTGTGCAGCAGAGTGTGGCTGTTGGCGCTGTGTGCGTCTGTGCCAGCCAGCAGTCAGCAGCTCAACGGAGTGCCGGTCATCTCGGCTGACCAAATTGCGGTGAGTTCATATCTGATCTTCGCTTAATGAACGGGCAATGAATTAGATTCAGATCGAAAAATGAACTGCACTTAATGAACTAAAAATAAATTAGATTGATTTGATTGTCATATCGAAAAATGGAATATACTTAAAAAACGGGCAATATATTATATTTTTGCATCTATCATATCGAAAAAAATTATTTTGGTAAGCTCACACCTAAACTGAACTTAATAAACCGTCGATAATTCAGGTTTTTTGACTGTCATATCAAAACATCAAATTGGAGCAAGTTTAAACCTGAACTCCACAAAACAAACGGGCAATAAATTTGTTTTTTTAGACTGCCATATCGAAAATCAAATTACGGTAAGTTCAAGTCTGAAGTGTACTTAATAAACAGGCAGTAATTTGTTTTCTCTGGCTATCAAATCGAAAAATAAAATTACAGGATGCTTAAACGAGAACTGCATTTAATAAACATGCGATAAATTAGGTTTTTTGACTGTCAAATCTAAAAATAAAATTTCAGTAGCTTAAACATGAACTGTACTTAATAAACCACTAACAATTTAATTTTTTAACAGTCATTTCGAAAAATGACCTATTCACTATAAAACAACAAAGCTTTAATTAACGCGTTGATCGCGATTGGAAAAACAGAAGTTTCATATTCAATTCAAATTTAAAGTCAATTGCTGTAAGCAATTTTGAAAAATGTTCACATTAACAGGATGTTGCCATAATTAAGTTTTGAGTGGACATTTATGTAAGTTGAGTTTATGACTCCTTGTCGGTCAGCAGCATTATGAAAATTCCCTCCGTATACACCAGCGGCTCACGTCGCGGTCAAAGGGTTAAAATTTTCACATGTCATTTCAGCAGACCAAATTATAGTAAGTTCACTCATAAACTGTGCCCAATAAATCGGAAAACCAAATTCCGCTAAGTTCACACGTAAACTATGCCCAATAAACAGTAAGTTCACACGTAAACTATGCCCAATAAACAGTAAGTTCACACGTAAACTATGACCAATAAACAGTAAGTTCACATGTAAACTCTGCCCAATAAACAGTAAGTTCACACGTAAACTCTGCCCAATAAACAGTAAGTTCACACGTAAACTCTGCCCAATAAACAGTAAGTTCACACGTAAACTATGACCAATAAACAGTAAGTTCACATGTAAACTCTGCCCAATAAACAGTAAGTTCACACGTAAACTATGCCCAATAAACAGTAAGCTCAAATTCAAACTGTGCCTAATATACAGGCAGTAATATTGGCTTTTCTACACGCATCTTAAATGAGGAAATGTCAGTAAGTCCAAACCTAAACTAGGGTTAAAATATTTGAAATGGGAAATGCATTTATGGATTGAAAAACTAGTTTTCCTTACATCGAAATAACCAAATCGATAATGCATTCATAAAAAAAGTATAATTTTTCTCTCATGGGAAAAAATTAAAATATGTTTATGGAACGCAAAATTAGCCATCCTCTCAGGGCATAAAAAAATCAAAAATGAATTTATGGAATAAAATTTCATTCCCCTTTCATCGATAATGTCTGGAAAATGCATATAAGAAATACATTAATTACCGTAAAACGGCAGAAAAATTTGAAAGTTAAGAATTTAATTGTTCTTTTTGGGCCATAAATCCAAAACGCTCTTATAGAAGAAAAAATTTTAACGAAAACTCAAACGTCCATGGTTTCTAAAATAAGAACAGGTTTTAATTTATCGACCACATAATCATCTGGATGATAGGTTAGATTTTAAATTTTAAAAATAGATGGGAATTTTTTGTTTAGTAAACATGTAAAATAAAAATACATTTATTTATTTATAATATATCTAATATTAGTATAAAGGAGAAAACTAAGCATACTCGAAAAAAAATTGCAAGTAAAACAATAAAATTGAACATTTCTAGCATTCACTTATCTACAGCACATAAAACTTACCTGGAAAAAAATTACATGAATTAGAAAGTTGATAAATTGAAATAACTAACCTCAAAACTACCGGTTAACTATAGGCGACGGAAAAACTCGGTTGCTTAAAATCGGCCTATTTCTTAAAATGAATAGAGACCCTAAACTCTTTAAGCCGGAGGACGATTTGGATCTAGTAAAGATTTTGAAATTACTAATATTAAACGAGCTATTACACTCCTCAGAATGATCTCTAATAGCTGAATAAAAAAGACTAGATAAAATATTTCCTGTGCGGTAACCTCTACCTCGATGCTCGGCCACCCTACAGCCTAGAGTATTCGATGTCAAACCGACGCACTCTATGCACATCGTGCAAAACAAAATTTGTGAATTAAGGAAGCCTGCATCTCGATAGGAAGCATGTTTTTGAAACGAAAAAAAAGACGGTTAAAACCATTAGCGAAAACTACCTTAAAATTTATTCCTGGAAAGTATTTGTCAAACAGTGCCAAAATTCATTTCTTCATTTCCTCCGACTAAGGCCCAAAGTTCGGAAACGAAACAAGCCGAACGCTCTCACACCGGCAGGCCGCAACCAAGACGGTACAGAAACGGTTTTGTGGAAACTTCAGAAATTTCTGTGTGTTCAACTCCGACACGCGCGCCGTCATGACACATAATTTTACCGGCTTGTAACTTGAGAAATAATGCACCTATTAACTTCAAATTACTTTCAAACGAAAGATCACCGTTTTATGTCTGAGGCACATAGAGACATTTCTGACCTTTCCTGGGTAGGCAGGGATCTAAGTTACCGTAACTTTTCTCCCATTGGGAGTCGCGAGTCGGATTGGTAGTTCCAGAAATTTTTGTAGGTTCCACAAAACCGTTTCTGTACCGTCTCGGTTGCGGCTTGCCGGTCGCTCTCACAGATTGATTCACCAGAAGGCAGTTGGTTGAATTGATTTTCTGAAAATTTACCAATAGGAGACTCTATTAACAGAGTGGAAAAACTATTCTTACAGAAAAATTCTTGGTATTCGTGAAGGAGAGGACAATAATCGATTTTCTAATTTTGACTGCCTAAACATAGTTGATTAGATCTAAGTAAATACTTTTCATCTATGCACTTTTTAGGGGAAATAAGTATTTAACTAGTTATAGTGGGATGTTCATTTTCGTCTCTGAAGACGAATGCGCTCGAATAAACAGCTACTAACCGATTTTCAAATTTTTGTTGTTTGAATCATGGTAATAACATTGAAATAAACTACTTTTGTTCTGTATACTTTATGCGGTAAATGAGCATTTTACGAGTTAGAGCGGTTGGTTTAGTTGTTGCGCGATTGAGCTGTTAAGAGTACGTTTGGGTACTTCGTAATTTATTATTTGCCAACCCCGCGGAGCCTGAACCCACTTCTAAGATCTTTTAGTTGATAACACAATGGAAATTATCGCCCGAAAATAACGAGTTATAGCGGTGTGTTAACTTTCGTCTTAGATGGCGGGAATGCGCTCGATCATTCGAGTGCGTGGGAAGAGAGAGAGTCCATTGTAGTGTTTCCATCCGACGCGCTCGATGAATTACTTCCCGCTTCAAACAATAGAGTTGCGGTAACTAATTTACTGCTATAACTCGTTGAATACTCCTTTGTCCCCAAAAGTGTATCGAAAAAAATTGTTTATTTTGATCTAATTAACTATGTTTAGGCAGCGAAAAATGAAAAATCTATTATTGTCCTCTCCTTCACTTTTACCAAATTCTTTAAAAAAGGCGAACCCTTCATGTAAAAACTTTTAAGAACTGCAGGCATAGAACGCTCTAAAAATTAATGCCCTGATAAAGTTCACTTTGAAAATATATGGCGAAAAACCATAAAAACTGGTTTCTAAGCCTGTAAAACACCATTTTCTATCCACAGAACACTCTAACCCATTCCCAGACCAATGCACCAAACAATCTACGAAGGAAAGTTTGAGTCCTTCTTCACCTTCCATTGTGACCCTAATGTTTCTATGGCGTTTTTTCAAGTAATCTTAGAAAAGTGGGGCATGAGACTTGTGAAAAAGTAGAAAAGTATCATCTACATAACGTCTATAAAAAATTGGTTTGAAACTTACAGGGCATTCACCTTACCATTTTCCCTCACTATGACACAAAAGAATATGTACAAAAGTTGGAGACGAAGCAAGTCTCATTCCCAAACTTTCACGTTGTTAATAAAATTTGCGTCATAGATGAAATAAATGAACTAAGCACGGCTAACTCCAATAATTTGGCAAAAAATACTTTCGAAAGGCCTATTGTTAACGTATGAGGACTGGTTAACAGTGAAATCAAGATAATGTCTGCAGTCTCGCGTACAGAGACATTGGTAAAAACTGACCAATGTCCCTGTACTCGAGACTAAAAATATTACCCCGGTTTCACAGCTTATAGTGAGTTACGTAGTAAACAGGAAGTTACAAATGAAGCTTAAAAAGAAGAGAAAGATGGAAAAAACACTGAAACACGGGAAATCAGAAAAGCGGAATCAGATGGTTCGTAACACAGCATAAAAACCAATCTATTTCTATGAAAAGAAAGCTTACATAACCCTTAGCTCAGGACATCACATTTTCCCCCAAGGAATGCTAATTCCAATCCCGTGTAGAATAAAATTTTGCCGTCATGTACCGAATGCGTAGAGATAAATTGCTTTGCAATGTACAGAAATTGATGGTAACGAGATCCACATCATATTATCAACGTCAGTAATTACTGTCACAATATTTTCCACAATTTCACCATTTAGAGAGAGGTATATTACGAACGTAAAATACGAGCTTTTCGTTTTTCATTGTTATGTTACAACACTTTTTCATTCAGTAACAATCAATTCTCATTCACATTAAACTTTTTGTTCTCTTCATCATGAGCACAAGTTATTTCTTGTAATATTTAGATGGAAAAGTTAGTTTTACCAGACGCAAAATGATTGTCCCTCATTTTTATTTCCATTGTGAGATCCGAGATGAAATTCTTTGCCATTGCATTATATCGATTAAGTGAAAATTAAATAAGTATAAAAAGTAACTTATCTTATAGTCTTTGATATAAATGTTACTGTATACTATTTCAAACGCGAGTTTCTATTCTAAAATTCACCCTATATCGCTTCCATACCGATAAAATATCGCCGCAAGAAAAACAAGGTTAGTAAATTATGCGGATTTAAGAAATGAGGCTGTCATTTGAAAATGCATTTTTGTTGATTTCGCTAGTATTCTGTGGATGAATACTAAAAAGGAAAGAGCGTCCAGCTAGTTACAATTCAGGCATCAAGGTTTCCACTTTGGCCTTAAATTATACACGTATTTGCTAGAGGTCAGCATCTAAGGGATTAAGATGAGGAAAATTCCAGAATTAGGGCTAAAATGTAAGATAATAATGTATCACCATTACACCATTATCATCACTACGTCAGGGCAGATACGCTTGCTGTACATTGGAGATTGTCAGTATTCAGTGAGTATGAAATGGTCATCTCTACTCAATTATTCAGTGAGTAATGATATTCTACGCAAATATTTACCAACATATTGAAGTTATAACTTTATCGAACGTTAAAGAAAGCCGTTACTTTTATACGTCAGAAAATGTCTGTGAAGAGCAGTGTACGCTAACAAATGAAAAACAAACAACAAAACGAAATTAATGATCGTTTTCTAACAAAAAACCGTGTGCAGAGTCTGCAGCAATGTCCCGTGTGCAGAGTCTGCTGCAATGTCCCGTGTGCAGAGTCTGCTTCAATGTCCCGTGTGCAGAGTCTGCAGCAATGCTCCGTGTGCAGAGTGTGCAGCAATGTCCCGTGTGCAGAGTCTACAGCAATATATCGTGTGCAGAGTCTACAGCAATGT
>JACJUY010002492.1:52514-76201 GCA_014220935.1 Platorchestia sp. MABIK | reverse complement strand
CCCGTGTGCAGAGTCTGCTGCAATGTCCCGTGTGCAGAGTCTGCAGCTATGTCCCGTGTGCAGAGTCTGGAGCAATGTCCCGTGTGCAGAGTCTGCTGCAATGTCCCGTGTGCAGAGTCTGCTGCAATGTCCCGTGTGCAGAGCCTGCTGCAATGTCCCGTGTGCAGAGTCTGCTGCAATTTCCCGTGTGCAGAGTCTGCTGCAATGTCCCGTGTGCAGAGTCTGCAGCAATGTCCCGTGTGCAGAGTCTGCAGCAATGTCTGGGTGCAGACGCGGTGCAGCGCGTGCAGAGGTCGCTAGACAGATGGCAGCAGCCCTGTCTGGACGTGTGGAACAGCCCCGTCTGGAACAGACGGAGGCTGGAGGTGCAGGGCAGCGGGAGGCAGTGGGAGGAGGTGCTCTGGAGGCTTGTGTTCAGGGAGGACCTCACCTCTGACGGGGTCAGATACCATCAGAAATATCGTTAACTCACTCTTAAGATCAGCTCTTAATATAATTGCAAACTCCTTGAAATGATGACTCTAAGATCAACTTGTAGTCATGAAATTCTGACTCAAAAAAACAATTTTTAATGAAATTGAAAACTTAATCAAGAATTTTTTTACTCTCATGATCAACTGTTAATAAGATTGCAAGCTTTAAGTTTAAACTTTGTTAAAAATCGTATTTAATAGTCTTGTTGAAAGTGGCTGGGCAAGCAGTTATCAATTAGTGCATTACTCCAGTGGTTTGCGCGGTTCAGTGTCTGCTCAAAAATGTCCAATTTATCGTCGTAGTTGCTTGCGACTTGAATAATTCAAAACAAGCAGCGCAGTTAACGTGCTAAACTTTATGAAAAATCGCATACAATAGCCATGTTAAAAATGGCTGGGCAAGCTGTCGTCTATCAGTGCATTATCCTAGTGACTTGCAGCGCTGGCGCTGCTCAGCCTCAGTGCAAAAATGTCGAATTTATCGCCGTAGTTCCGTGCGATTAAAATTTCGCACGAAAAGCAGCGCAGTTTTGCGAAGTCATACGACAGACTTAGGTTCCATTTAAAATGTTGTACAGTTTCCCTCAAATGAATGTTTCTACGTTAAATTTTCCTACTCGAATTTGAATGCGATAATCTAAGTAAATGCTTGTGACAATTCTTAACTGAGAAGCTTAGTCACTTATTTATCACAAATGATTAATTGTTACTGATGTATTGAATTGCCTTACTCGAATTTGAATCCGTTACGTAAATACTTGTAATACTTAACTCAGAAGCTTAGTCACATATTTGCTTATCACATATGCCTTGTGTGTTGTGATACAACACTCGTATTAAAATGCTTCTTCGTTGTTCCTCAGGGATCCGTCTCTCCTGTTCCCTGTATTCCTCCTGAAGGATCTGCGACGTCAATGCCGGCAACGGTAAGTTCATCGGCGGCCACCGCAAGTCCTTCTTCTTCCTCAGAGTCAACTATCCTTCCAGTAACGCTATTTCCTCTGCCAGTACCGAGTGCTTCACCAACAACTTCTACCACCATCACGCAAACAACAGAAAGTTCAGTACTAACTTCGGCTTCTACCACGGCTTTAACTTCTTCGTCTGGAACAACTAGTCCTTCTGTAACTCCTTTTACGCTTCCTACATCGACGTCTACGCCAAGTCCTCCACCTTCTTCCAGTACTACTACCACACAATCAACTTCAACGTCAACTTCTTCATCAACGACGACTCTAACTTCATCGACAGGAACAAGTGGTCCTCCAGAAACTCCTTTTACGCTTCCCACATCGACAGCTTCCCAAAGCCCATCATCAACTTCTCCAACCACCAGCCAAAGTACAAGTACATCAACTGTAACCACATCATCTAGCACAGCTTCTTCTACTCCAGCACAAACAATGAGCACTATGTCCTCCAGTGCTTTGTCTACATCAGCAACCTCTTCTAGTGGTAGTGCTTCTATTACTCAATCAATGTCTACAAGTTCAACTACAACAACGTCTGCACCATCTACAACGCCGTCTGCACCATCTACAACAACGTCTGCACCAACTACAACGTCTGCACCAACTACTTCTCTTGTTGTACCAATGACATCAACTACAGAAGCGACACTTGTTACATCTGTTAGTTCTCCAAGTACGAGTATTTCGCCCAGTATGACCCTAACGACCACCACCCAAATACCTCAGCCAACTACCCAAGCGCAAGGTTCCGGCCCAGGTGGTGGCTCAGAAACAGGCGCTGGAGGAAACAATGGAAGTGGAACTTCAGGAGGAACTGGCGGATCTTACGGAGGAGTAAACCCACCTTCAACGACAGGGTCAAGTTCAATAGGTGGGCCAACTCCTGGTCAAGGTACTAATACTGTGACAGTCCCAGGTTTGGACGGCTCACGAACCACGGAATCTAGAACCACCGCGTTCCCATTTTTATCAACTCCGCGTACTAACCACAACGGCACTGGAGGTGGTACTGGAGGAAGCTATGGCGGGACACTACCTGACGGAAATTTTCCAAGTAACATGAATCCTTACGGCTGGTTTAACGGCTGGAGCAGCCCATGGGCGTATGGTAGTTATCCAGGAAGTCGACCATGGGGCAGAGGCCCCTCAATAGGTTGGCCTCCGGTAATAAACTCACGACAGCCAATAAATCCCTGGTTTGGATTTCGCCAAGTGCCTCGTCCGATGCCGGCACCGCCGAATTTCAATAGAAACAGTGCAGGGAGGTGGTTTTGGCCAGATGGACATTCGCATTTTGATCCAAACAATGCAATTCCTCCTGAATCAGAAGTAGGATTCCAGCCTCGCGCATACGTGCCACCACCGCCTCCTTTTCCTTTTCCATATTTTCCCCCTTTCCCATATTTTCCCCCCTACGGAATGCCGTGGGATTTCCCACGACCTCTTCCATACACGAATTTCCATCCCATGTATCCTCAAAATGTGCCATCCTATAACGGCAGAATACCTAACGTATGGGCAAATTTCTCTCATGCAGATAATGAAACGTTACCTAATAACTTTGCGTTTAACAGAACTTTTCCGTCTCTTGTTTGGTGTAAGCAACCTCACTTTCACACGTCCACGAATCGTTACGGGGGCAAGCCTTTCCCCAGTCATTTTCACTGGCATATCAACAACGAACAATGGTGTCCTCAAAATACTACGCTAAGCTCAAATGAAATCCAGTCGAATGGAAGAGTTACAGAAACTCGATTTTTAAAAAGTGAAAGAAATTTAGTAACAAATTTTAATTTCCCTGATGTGCAAAATCCGACTGATTTCAATGGACAGCTGAGCACAAGGATGAATGAAAGAAGAAGGGATAATAGTTTTCAGAGAAATGTTCTAGGTGTATTATTAATGCCACCTACTTACGGTAAATTCCGCAGTTGGTTTGACAGTGTAACGAGAGTAGAAAACAGTAAAGGAATAGAACGCCCATCAAGTTTTGCTTCGTACTTGTCATCTGGCAATGATGTCAGAAATAAGAACATTCCTAACCTGAATGTTCACGGAACATCTGATGTTTTAAATTTCATTGAGCTTGCATCAGAATTATTAATTTCCTCTGAAGAGGTTATTCCAAAAGGAGAATTTTTCGACTGGATTGATTACCGGATATTCAACATTATGTCTTTCATCGAAGAGTCTTGGACCGAAGATGTCACTGAAGAAGCAGCAACAGACGATCGCAGGGGTCGAAGCTTTATCTTCGACGATATGGATGACCTAATGGTTGGTATGTAATTATTGGCTCCATAAAAGATAAAATAAAATTATTTTAATTCTGGGAATCTCGAGTTCCTATTTGATATACTTGTCTAGCTGTTAAACTACAAAAAGACCTACTGGATATAATCAAGTTTAATGGCTTAAATGTTTTTGATCCTCTTCTTTTCAGATTCGTACCTATGATGTCTTTTGTTCTTCATGTGTTCGTAACGTGCGCTCGGTATCTCGATAAATTTGAATATTATTAAGATTTGATATTAACAAAAGCATAACTGCGCCTGCGTAATGGAATAATACAAAAATTTTATTACAAAATGTAATGAAATTTACGAACAACAATAGATACAAAAAACAATGCAACAGAAATACAAACCAACACACTGTGGTATTTCACTCGTAGTTCACCCTTGATTTTTTGAAGAATGTTTTAATTGCCTAAGCTGAGGAGACGAGTTTTGCAAAAATGGTAAAAGCGTTAGATTTTTAGGCGCTTCAAGAAATCCTGTTAATTTAAACGTCCGTGAGTCTCTCATGCATAAAATGTGCTAGTTAATTTAGGGGTTAGGAGCGCTTGCCTTGGATGTGGATGTTCATCGGGTTGTTCCGTGACATTGTCAGCTCAGTGTTTCTCCCCTTTGAGAAATAACTAGCCGTAATTCTGCACACGATATAGGTATTTAGAATGGATGTCAGGACCGAAAAGTAACTGTACAATGTAACTGTCCTGTATAAGATTCCAAAGCATAATGTGACGTGAATTCACTTAATTTTGATGATAGTTCTTTAGATATGAAACAATTGTTAATAAACTGATACGCCACTCATGTTATGATGGAATTCTTCTGAGAAATCAATTACAGCTTATAACAAGAATTCTGAGGGATTTTAAAATTTTACATTTTATATCCCTTGCATCAATTTGATCGTAGTATAACTGCTTCATCCCCTTCGTGATTTGAAAATCTTATATTTTATATGCCTTTGATCATATGTATGTAGTATTACTTTTTTTCCCTTTTATGATTGTAAATCTTATATTTTATAAGTCTTTGATCGTAGTATAACCTCTTTATCCCTTTCATGATTTGTAAAACTTAAACTTTAAATGCCTTGATCGTAATGTAACCTCTTTCTCCCTTTCATGATTTGTAAATTTGATATGCCCTTGGTTGCAGTATAACTTCTCAACCCCTCTTATGGCAGCTCCTGAACGATGAAGGCTTGGCTCGTCAGACTGCAGTCCAGTCCACAGCAGAAGAGGTCTTCGTGACTGGATGTCAACTGCGGGGTGCTCGGTTTGTGAGTGACATTTTCAGCTTATTTAACGAAGTTTACCTAACTGAGAAGAACAATAAAACACAAATGTCACTACGTTAATTCATGTAATTTTCCGGTTTGTGAATGACATTCATTTTAATTTTATCGGCACGAAGTTTACCTTATTGCATTAAACGAACAAAAAAGTCACCACTTTAATTAGAGTGATTTTTACTTCTATCAGCACAAGATTTACCTATTTACCTTATTCCAAAAGACAAAAAAGAACAGAAATATCGTTACGTTAATTTGAGTGACATTTTTTAATCAACGCAAAATTGACCTTATTGCACAAGAAAAAAATTGAAAAGTCACTGCGTTAATATGACTGACATTTTCTATAAATTCAAAATTTACCTTTTTGTAAATAAGAGCAGAAAAGTGACTACGTTAATTTAGGTGACATTTATTTTATCAACACGAAATTTACCTTATAGCCCAATGAAAAAACAGAAAAGTGACTATGTTAGATTTTCACATAAATTGTGATCAAAATTCAAATTCTTGAAAATTACTTTTCAGCATGTTTCTTTACACAACAGTGCTTACTCTTTTCGCAATACTTATTTGACTGAGGATAATTGTTGACATTTATGAACGGCCTAAATATTTATCAAAATTACCCATTTTCATGCAAAATGAACACTCATTCGCCCTGTAAACTATAGTTCAGAATTACAGACTTGGGAAAATCAAATAATTCCCGCATTTTTCAGCTGACGGAAACCGACGAGCTGGACATGGTTACCCTGAACCAAACTCTCAACTCTTTCACCGTCCCCGAAGCGCTGAAGCAATCGCTGCTACAGAACAGACAGACTTGCTTGGACTACTCAGATTCTATCGTCGTCGAGGAGCTCATCTTTCCCCTGCACAACGAACTTGGGCGTCAACTGGCGTATTTCCAGTGCTCTCTCCAGCGGATGTTGACATCGTGCGACACGTTCCAGCAATTACAAGAGGCCTTTGGAGGTGGAGATTTGGGAGACTTACTCAATACAGGCACTATCGAGGAAATACTCAATAGTATTCTTGGATAATGAAAAGCATGAATTGCCTCATGAACCGAACGATACTTGCAAGTAGTTTATCAATATTTACCTCCAACGAATTATTTAATATTATTGTTGGTAAGCTAAGTAATTCATGATGCCAATCGCTGCAATGGGTACGGTTGATGACACCAAAATTAGAGGTTCAAATTCTAATCATAATTATGAGTCTTTGGCTGTACTTAGAGATGCGTTCTCCCTTATAAATTGTCTTCCCAGAGCAATATGGACTGTTTAAAAAACATAAGAGACTTTTTCATAATCGCTAGATCTTAGAAATTAATTGCCATTGAACGCTCGCATTATGACTAACCAATTGACAGCAATAAATTTAAAATATCTGGTAATTCTTTAACAGTTAGAAGGTTCTTCAAAACATAAACAAAATATCAACAGAGAATGCGTTAATGTGCAATAGTATTCGTTAAAAGTGAAAATGCTTTTTCTGTCGCACTGTAATTCAAGTAACTTTGATTTCGTTCGTACAACAAAACATCGGCATCTTAGGATGCTTTATTTCCAATCAAGCCTGATACATATGATCTTAAGCATTGGTTTTTCAAATGTCTTATAACTAACACTATATAAAAGACACCATGACGGTTCCCCCGTGAAACCGGTACCCATTTCCGACACCTGGGTTGAGTGGGGTATTGTGCTTGAGCTCTCCCTCATACCCAACGGGGAAAATCGCCGCGCCAGTGCCGGGATACGAACCCTCGTTTCCAACATGCAAGGCCGATCCCTTAACCACTGTACCACAGCGAGCCGGGCCTTAAGTCTCGATAAATCTTCAGATGTGTGTACAATATGAGCCACCACACTATGAAATGAACCTAGAGCACCAACAATAGCAGCCGAGTATGGCAATGATGAGATGACGTCTAAGTTTTTAACCAAGGGGAGGAGGATACCTAATGCATGGGCTGAGAGAAATAGAATAAATTTATGATGCAATGACAGTACGTTTTGCCCCTTGTCTTAAATCGACAATGAAGTGTGTGCCGTACATATGTTTTGACACACTTTTCTACGTTACAGATGTCATGACACACGACACACATAGATGTGCCAACTTGACAGAAGGTGGAGAAAGTCTACGGTAATTAGTAACAGAATTTCACTTCCTTAGACAAGCTTTTGGAAGGGTTGAGATTACTTAAGCATTAAACATCAGATGGCTGGAAGTTTTCTTAAAAATTATCATAAGATCCTGGTATTTCAGCATGAATAAATAATTTACATGGGTAGTTTTTGCCTATTGAAACGTAGATTTTCGTCACCTTCCCAGGTCGTTGAACTTGTGGTCTAGTAACACATTCAAATTTTATCCAAAAATCTTTGAATGAATTTTTGACGCACACAAAATTGTTTAGATGTCTCTCGGTTGTTCTAAAGCATCAACATTAAAAAAGCCTTGACACATTTTCAGTCACCGTTTCAGAAAAAAGAAAGTGTCGAAAAATGAGGAATTCAGTCAATTTAATCCCTGCATGGAGAAAACTTAACGTTCTGTCATATTTAACGTTCTTATCTAACTACCATACGCATGCAAAAATTTCATAGATGTTGTAAACTCTGCTATTTTTCCAGTCTCCTGTACTATGCTTCATCGTTGTTGACTCGAGTGCAATATTTTAACATACCAGTAAATGCTGGTATTTTTACTTATTTCCCCGCATTCGCTTATTGCAAACATAGAAGCCACGTTCAAATAATACTTCAAGCCTAACCAACCAGTAACCTAATTTTAATTTTTTCTAGGTACACCATGATTTCATTCGCTTGAAATGAAAATCGGCGGAGTTTGACTGTGACACTTGCTAAAAGAAGCTCAAGTGTCGTGGAGAACAGCGCCGCTATGTAATGACTTCGGGTGCTAGTTCAAAAAATAATGATAAATTAATTTAGACAACTTCAACGTTCCTCTCACAAGAAAGCAGAAGTTCAAAGCTGCGTAAATTTTCTGTTTTCAAGACAAAGCTCACTCACTAACACCTTTTACCGTTTTTCTCACGAGAAAGCAGATATTCAAAGATGCATGAAGTATCTTTTTCAAGACAAAGCTCACTCATAAAAATCCTTTGGTAAATTTACTCTGTCGCTGTGTGCTACTTATCAGTACTCAAGGAATTGGAGCACTGCGGCAAAGCAAAGATTGTAAGAACTTCAATGGTGGGTGGCGAATTCATTTCTGTTGGAGAAACTGACATGAAAGTCTGGCTACTAAAATGCACGATTCTAAAATCCTTTTCAATGCCTGCTTGAATTCGAATAAAAGTTTGATTCGTCCTAAACGTTTTTCTACATTGTTTTGTGCACACTACACTACCATTTTAAAACAAAAATCACGTGTGAGTGTTTTTCCAAATCCCTATACATGTTCACTTAGAGCAATTTTCTTGAATGAGATGCCTTCACCAACTTTTTTCAAGCTTCAGGAATTTGTCGTTGTTGAATAGAGTTGAAGAACTTTGAAAAATAAACGTAAAGGATAAGCTAATGCATGGATAACCGGAATGAGGAAACGAAAATTGCATGCAGTACAAAATGAGACATAAGAGAAAGCCACATAAATGGAGAGTCGGAATGAGGAAATTAAGTTAACACTTGAGAAATGAAAGGAAGAAAGCTATCGCCGTACTATCAAATTTGGCGCTACACAAGCACCGATTTGCAGAGTTCGAAAACAGAGGGCGAAAACTATAACGGTAGATACAAAAAACATCGACTTTTTATGAATAAGTAAAGACCCTCATCCACCATTCATTTTTTCAAGGAACCGAATCTCAACGTTGAGCAGTGTTAGCATAACACGTCCCTCACGCATTGGGCCACAGGTGCAACACTAGGTAAATTGCTCATTCGCGTAACGGTGATGAATGACATTTCATCTGTTTCGCGACCTTTTTAATAAGTAATTTTCATACCAGCTGAAATATTAACTTGCATTGTATTTTTAATATTTCTTCGAGAGGATAAAACGTATTCAAGCAGAAAAATCAATTTGTCGAATCTGTTACTTGCAACCCAAGCAAACCAGCCGTTAACAACCATAAGCTTCCATCATCAGTTTTCGAGCACCTTGAATACATTTTTAGGGAGCTTTCCTACAAAATAGGTTATGCCCGACTTGTAACTGAGCAAAGAAAAATGTTAAATAAGAGTACAATCGACGCATATATGTAAATCTCAAGGTCTAATAAAGGTTAAACTGGAGTTAATCCAAATTCAATCTGAAATTAATCTGAATTTAATCTGAAATAATTAGGAAGTTAATCTGAAGCTAATCTTAGATTGAATGGTAATTAATCAGATGTTATTTTGAAGTTATTCTTAAACATCATGCATGAACCAGCAATGAGTTGTTGCGACTATACCTTGGTGAGGCAGCGCTATACCGTCGTCATATAAGATGCTAAAAGTTAACAAAAATCCATGTGCAGCAGAACAAAAATTGAAAATTCAATTCTCAATTTGGCATCGAATTTAAAACTCAATACCGAAATATCATGTACGTACGAAATAAGCTGCTAAGACATAAAACTGATAACTTCTTTCTCTGCTGACAAATTAAAATAGTCAACATTAAAGAAATTCTTGAGTATCCTTCTTGGCAGTATGTTGTCCACGTATCAAAAGGAGGACAGATTTTCAGGTCAAGGTTGCAGCGAAGCTGTGTTACATAATGTTCCTCAGAGGATGTCATTGTAATGAAATATTCACCAATACTTTGACTTGTGTGTGTTAGACTAAAGATCAGCATTCAACTCAAATTAATATCAATCTTTCGGTAACAAATTTGGAAACAACATCCTTTAAATGTGTTGTGACTTTATTTAGATTTGATTTGGTTTCTATGAAAATGAGTTTGTGACTATTGATCGATCAGCAGCATTATGAAAATTCCCTCAGTGACCACTGGTGGCTTCTGCTGCGCTCAAAAAGTTCATTTTTAAAGTTGACAAAATAAACATGAGATTTGCCATACCACCAGCACATTGCACGAGATTTATGCTTGTTTGCAGCTCACTCCTGTACTGTGTCCAGTGGCAAAACAGTGGAGCACAAATACGGATTTTGCGTGCTTTAGGACTCAGTTATAAATGAAATTATATCAAATCCTGGAAAATGAGCTGCTCAGGACTCAGTTCTGGAAGTTTGTACGCTTTTTACACACATACACACACGTGTATATTCTTAAAAACAAACATTCGTACACCTTAAACATTGCTCGCCAATTAACTTTACCGCAAACCATTTCTATAATTTTTCCATTTATATTCATTAACATTTTGTAAATTACTTTCTGAGATAGAGAAAAATACAGTGAGAAATTTCTAAAAAAGGGAATAATTCAAAATGAAGAAGAAACGCAGTATTAAATTAGGTATTAGTTTAGATTTTACTGCCAACTATTGATGTGTTTCACCGACAATTATGACTTTCAATTATTATCATCTGTGATTTCATTATTCCACAGCATATTTTAGATCATTCCATGTTGTAAATAAAATATGATTTATTAAGATTTTAAAACCCTAAAATAAATGCTTTCTTCACTATTCATCACCATTTTATGCAACTAAATGTGCATGCGCCTTCAAGGCTAGCCTCTGTGTGCTATAGTGTTCTATGGTGTTCTATAGTGTTCTACAGCTCTATAGTGTTCTATAGCTCTATAGTGTTCTACAGCACTAGTGTTCTACAGCACTATAGTGTTCTACAGCTCTATAGTATTCTATAGCTCAATAGTGTTCTACAGCTCTATAGTATTCTATAGCTCTATAGTGTTCTACAGCTCTATAGTGTTCTATAGCTCTATAGTGTTCTACAGCTCTATAGTGTTCTATAGCTCTATAGTGTTCTACAGCACTATAGTGTTCTATAGCTCTATAGTGTTCTACAGCTCTATAGTGTTCTACAGCTCTATAGTATTCTACAGCACTATAGTTTTCTATAGCTCTATAGTGTTCTATGGTGTTCTATAGTGTTCTACAGCTCTATAGTGTTCTATAGCTCTATAGTGTTCTACAACACTATAGTGTTCTACAGCTCAATAGTGTTCTACAGCTCTATAGTATTCTATAGCTCTATAGTGTTCTACAGCACTATAGTGTTCTATAGCTCTATAGTGTTCTACAGCTCTATAGTATTCTACAGCACTATAGTGTTCTACAGCTCTATAGTGTTCTACAGCTCTATAGTGTTCTATAGCTCTATAGTGTTCTACAGCACTATAGTGTTCTACAGCTCAATAGTGTTCTACAGCTCTATAGTATTCTATAGCTCTATAGTGTTCTACAGCTCCATAGTGTTCTACAGCACTATAGTGTTCTACAGCTCTATAGTGTTCTATAGCTCTATAGTGTTCTATAGCTCTATAGTGTTCTACAGCTCTATAGTGTTCTACAGCTCTATAGTATTCTATAGCTCTTTAGTGTTCTACAGCTCTATAGTGTTCTACAGCTCTATAGTGTTCTATAGCACTATAGTGTTCTATGGTGTTCTATAGTGTTCTACAGCTCTATAGTGTTCTATAGCTCTATAGTGTTCTACAGCTCTATAGTGTTCTACAGCTCTATAGTATTCTATAGCTCTTTAGTGTTCTACAGCTCTATAGTGTTCTACAGCACTATAGTGTTCTACAGCTCTATTGTGTTCTATAGCTCTATAGTGTTCTATAGTTTTTGTATTATGCTTTTAACAAAGTCACGTTTTTTGTGACGCAGATATCCCATCACTTTATGGCTGTCATTCATCTACACGAAGTTTTTGATTTCTGTTTACTCAGTGAGCCTCAATGTGACACTACGCATTATAAAAGAGAACCTTGAAATTCCTCGAAAGTGACCCAAGCGTCGCCAGAAAGCAGTAAGTCAACACATGCAACGCTCACAGGTACTAGCGAAGTCAGGTAACGTTTCTCGAGCACACGATCTCAGCAGTCTCTTGTTAGCCGAGAATAAAATCAGTTGTTTTCAACAACGTTCATATAACTGAATTTGTCGTTTTTAATTTTTTTGAACTGATACCATCACGCATGATAATGCTGTCATACTTGAAATAGGCGATATAGTGCTGAAGCCTTTACAATATATGGCTTACAGGTAACGCGTTCCCGGCGTGTTGGGCCATATGTGTACCATTATGTAAATTGCTCATTCACGTACCGGTAAAACCGAATGACATTTCGCTCATTGGGAAGAACAGCGTCACAAGTCGAAATTCTTGATTTTTCAGGAGAAGTGATTTTAACTTTGAAAACTGCTTAACGGAATTAGTTTCGAACGAAAAATAGAATCCTTCCTTTCAGTCAATTTAGAAGGTACAGTTATGACGGTTTTGACAAAATACGTAGAACAAAACGACGAATTTAACAGCATGGATAAGCAAATTGTTCAAAATTTTGAGTTATGACGTTCTTCCTAATGAGCGATTTCATCTGTTTCGCGATCTCTTTAAAGAAGAACTTTTAGCATTCTAGGTGAAATGTTATCGTGTAATTGCATTTCCATATTTCTTAGGAAGGATAAAAATGTATTCGAGCAGTAAAGTCGATTTTCCAACTCTGCTACTTACAACCTAACCAAACCCATCGTTAACAACCGCGGAAACGCGGTGAACGTTTTAAACGGTCCTGAAAAAGTTCAAGTTAAATTACCGATGACAAAACTGATAATAACATTCCACGCCCATCAATTCTAAAAAACAGAATGCATCTATCTAAAGTACAATGGATGAAATAGGCTGATTTCAAGGAAATCTCACTTTCAGGATAAAAAGAAAAACCAACGTAGCTAAGAATATCATGATAAAAATAACCGTTTCGTTATTTTAAACAAGCGTTTGAAAATTTTGCTTAACGCTTTCATGTATTGTTTTTCAAATCACTGAAGATGGAATTTTTAAAATCCGAAATGTTTGTTTTCACCTTGATATTCTCAGCTGTGTTGTTTTTCCTTTTTATATTATTAAGGATAAGTTACACATTACCGGGCTTATGTGAAATTAAATAATTTTCAGAGAGCAGACACTCCGTTTAGGAAAGAAAAATTAAATGGGTTAAAAAAATTTGTTGACTGTGAAAATAATGACCCTCAGTTCGTCATTTAAAAAAATGTTTAAGATTATTTTCATAGTTTTTCCAGAAGGAACAAAAAAATGCCTTAGACGCTGAAAGCATGAGTACCATTTGATGATCAACGCACGAAAGGTTAAATCGTTTAAAATTATTTCCATGCCAAAAAAATGAGTTGTATCTTCACAGGACATCAAAAATGGAATCAATATAATGCCAAAAATTTACAATCCAAAAATGAAAGATCAAACTTAGTCTTCTTTCGAGCATTTGGAGACTGAATTCGTAGGAAACATCGAACTCGATTGGAACATGGCTAAAACTGAGATTAGTGAAAAACCAGGAGTAATTTTCGTGTGTGTGGGGGCACCGGCGCCAAGATTTAAATGCTTACTGATGCTAACGTCCAATGAGTGCTGCTATAACGTGAGGTCTACCCCACTAAACCATGAGATCTACCTCTAGCTTGTGCTACAGCGTGAGGTTAGATTATGTTACTAATGGATATTACTTATTTACATGCATTTCTTTTAGCGATAAACACTCAATTTGCACATCTCAAATTGCACCTGGTAAGGCGACATATGGCAGTAGACCTTACACTATAGCAGCACCGTAGTGTTCATGTGTGTGGGGGCACCAAGATGTACCTAATTACTAATGCTCACGTCTGAAGTCCTTCACTTCACTACCTGCAGAAACCTTGCATCCTGTGTTCAGACGTCATTCTCAAAAATAGTTCAAAATTCCTACACAAGTTTTATTCCGATTTAAAACTTTGACTGCGACCTGAGCAACCGGTGGCCACGGGGGGATTTTCACACTGCTGCTGGCCGACCAGTAGGCACAAACTCAATTTGCATGAATACATAGTCAAAACTAAATGAAGGCACTATCCAGTTAATGTCTGCTATTTTCAACATTGTTTCCTGCAATTGACTCAAAAATTTTAGTTGAGTACAAAATTGTTTATTACAATTGCCTCTAAAATTTGCGTTGAACGTCACAGTTTTACCTGCAGTAGTTATAGTGTTGAGCTGACGAGCGTTTTTGAATTATATTATTTAATCCTCTGAATAAGTAATCTTCATCAACACGGTTTAAACTCCTTACGAATATTTAGTGTAAATTTTAAAAGATGTGCGTTTATATTGAATCATACCATTAAATAATTAATCGATACATCATGTATCGAGGAACACTACCAGACGATTAGTGGGGTACACTATTTGATGTATTACCACACACTTATAAATAAGAAAAAATAGTACCTGTTTTAACATATTTCACAATAGAACTGCCAAAAATTAAATATCTCATCCCTGAACTCGGAGACTGAAATATTACTTCGTTATTGCTCCTTTTTTAGATGAAGAATTCGAAAAGTTAATACCGCTCATTGCTAAGCTCAGAGGCTGAAATACTACTTTGTATTTACACCTTTTTTTTGAAGAAGACTACGAATACAATCCCTAAGCTCGAAAAGAAAACTGAAATATAACTTCGAGCGTGTGGTGAAATCATCGCGTTCTGGGTGCTGCTATAGCGTGAGTTCTACCGCCATATATCACCTACCCAGGTGCAGTTTGAGATGTACAAATTAAGTGTTTATCGCTAAATTAAATGTATGGAAATAAGTAATTTCCCGTAGTAACCTAACCTCACGCTATAGGACTAGCTAGAGGTAGACCTCGTGCTATAGTGTGGTAGACCTCATGCTATAGTACTAGCTAGAGGTAGACCTCATGCTGTAGTGTGGTAGACCTCACGCTACAGCAGCACAGAATCCTGTATTTCAGTTCAGGTCACCTCATGACCAACATACCGATGGGCAGATACCCTTTGCAACGCAGTGCTCACCATTGCTTACCAACCGTGTCTCCACTTTCACTTTCGTGTCGAGCTCGCCCAGCTGGTGCCATTAGAGTCGCTCTGCAACTTTCAAAGCACTGGACCAGCCTTGCAAGGAACGTCACGGTTCCGTCAACGCCATGTGCAAATATTCAGCGAATTTAGTTCATTCATACACGTGTTGGCAAAATTGTTGTCAGTTGTATCTGGATGGTTTTAAAAACTGGAAAAGGATAACGTTTGAAGAAACGTAATTGTAGACCTACTGGTCTTGAGGTCTTTAATGACTTGAAAAATATGAAGTAAAGGGAAAGACAACCCAAAACCTACTGATCTTCAGGGCTATTATAACTTGAAAGAGGAGAAGTTAAAGGAAACGCAATCCTAAACCTTATGATCTTCTGGACTTTAATAACTGGAAAAGGATACGGTTCAAGGACACGTGATCCAAAACTTTCTGCGGAATGTACGTATGTCAAAGTTTGTTTTTAATGAACATTGTCGGCTGTTTTCGCTGTGAAATAAGCCGGTACTGCATTGTCCTCATTTTTTACTGTGTGCTTTATGTGTGATTTCGTTTTTCTGCGCATGGCGTTCAAGGTCTAAAGGTCTATAGCACTACTAGGAGTTTAATTACCGATACGCCCTTAGTGAATGAGGAGGTGACTCATGCTTGTACTGAGTATGAATGATGCTGATATCACTCTTAACTCAAATTCAGACAGAATTCGTTCGTCATATTATTTATAATCGTGTGCTGTTCAAGTTTAATATAATCAATAGATTTGTATTCTTTCTTCGACAGTTAGTTTGAATGTTTCTTCCTCGTTTTATTATTTTGTTCCTGAATACTGTCGTGACGCTCCGCAAATTAATTAATTGGCGATGTATGTTTGAAATACAAAAACCAATAATGATTAGTTACGCTAAGGTCGCTTCTAATTTTTTTCTGTCGGTATGATGCTGAACCTAAATTTTGAAATGCGCCTTTTTCTGATCAAAATCCTGAAAAGCCTGTGAGTTTGAAACAAATGCTCGATCATTCATTTCGCCTCTGTCTCTGGTGCCATGAACATGTAACCGTTTTGCAAAATTAACTAGTCTGCTGGTGATCGACATTTCTGTAGTACACAATTTACTCATGTCTAGTCGTATTACAATGTGACTTGCTAAATTTTTACTGCGTCTGATTTTACTTGAACTGTTGATTTAGATTTTTATCAATGTAGCAATAACATGTTCTACTTTGTTTTTCAGCCTGCAGATGATGATAGTTTCATTGAAACGTTACGTTTTATAAATTGAGAGAAGTATAGAATTTTCACGATTGACACTGGTTCTTTGAAAAATGTTGAGTGATTTCCTTTTCATTTTAACGCGCGAAGAACTCAGACAATATGTGACCAACAACATCTCTCAGCATCTGGCAACACAAAAGAATTACGAGGTTCTGAGCGAATTTGTGAACAAATTTCATGGTCAGAAAAAAGCAAATCTGGCTACACTGCTCGAACTCCATAAACTTAACAATCAAATCACTAGGATTGAGGCTAAACTTGGCAGTATACTGAAGCAGGTGAAAATTCAACATTAATTTTTTTCAAACTATGAAATCAAAATTCACTAATATAGCCAATTATCATGTTAACTAAACATTCAAATGAACACTTACATTCAAATCAAAATTTCCAGTCAAATTTAAGTTCGTTTTCAAATCAAAATTTACACTGAAATTTAAATTCATACTGAAAATATTTGTGCAAATCAAAATTTGCATTCAACATTAGTATTTAAATTAAGCTTTGCTCTCACAATTTGTATTCAAACCAAGATTTATGTTCAAAATTTGCATTCAATCGAAAACAAGCCCAGTATGCCCAGCTGCCCAGTAGGCCCACTGCCCAGTATGCCCAGTATGCCCACTGCCCAGTATGCCCACTGCCCAGTATGCTTACTGCCCAGTATGCTTACTGCCCAGTATGCCCACTGCCCAGTATGCTTACTGCCCAGAATGCCCACTGCTCCGTATGCACATTGCCCAGCTGCCCAGGATGCCCAGTGCCCAGTATGCACAATGCACGAGGACAAATGAAGAAAAGAAATGCGTAGCCGAATTTCAAACCTAACTAATAATGGCCAGCTCATTTTTCGCCTACAAGTCTTTATTTCACTAAAGTTGAGCCTAATTAGTTCCTAAATTCTTTATAAAATGATATTCTATATGTATGTAGTAGAATATATTGTTGTACAACACCATCATTCATAAGTTGTATAATTACAACTTTCATAAGTATCATTACAACATTCATAAGTTGTATAACCAATTTCAAGGATTGTTTTGAAGTCTACCTTAACTTGAAATCTTGGAGCAATACATGCTGTAAAAATAGCTTAGCTCGTTCCCTGCGTATCGGGCCATATGTGTACAATTCTGTAAATTGCTCATTCTCGTGCTAGCATAAATGAATGTCATTTCATCTATTTTGCGATCATTTAAAAAAACTGTTATTATAGCATGTGAAATGTATCGTACGACTGATTTTGCCGTGTTTCTTATGAACGAGAAAAATGTATTCCAGTATTAAAGTCTATTTCCCTATTCTCCTACTTACAACCTAACCAAACCAACCGTTTACAACCTCGGAAACACAGTGAACGTGTTAAAAAAATATACGGATGCTGTCTTTAAAGTGAGAAATTGTACTCCGTCATTTAGTAGGATTAAATTATAAGATTTTATTGTACGGATACCGAATTGAAAGATTCGAAAGGTAAATCATGAAACTCTGACATTATGTTGCCCACAAGCTTGATTTCCGCTGGAAAAATTATGGTACTATATTCCCTACATCAGACCTACGAAGGGTAACTGAATCTGTTTGTTGTGTGAACGTCGGGAAAAAGTAGCATTTGAACTGCAAATATCTTTTTGAGCATGCTATTGAATAACTTAGGTGCGTTCGAAGTTTGGTACGTTATTGATGAAATGTTAGGTCAGGTCATCGACTCCAAACCAACGCGATTGTCATAACTTTCTGATCACGATCACAGGAAAAAAATTTATTCCACTCGTGTCCAGCAAAAACTAGGTAACACCATATTCGGGCACTCTTGTAGTCTTTACGGTGGTGCATTTTTTTTGTGAATTGGAAATAAAAAATTCACATTTACGTTTTAATTTGTATCAATTTTACCTGGTTAGAGCAAAAATTAAATCACAAATCTAAACTACCAAAGCACAAAATTGAAAATTTGGGGAAAGTTGAGCAGTCAGTTATAGAAACATAAATTCTGAGGGCTCGTGCAATGTGAAGCAACTCTTCCACGTGAAATGAGGAAACACATTTTCATTGGAGAATTGTAGTAGTAGCATAGTATTGTAGTAGTATATAATACTACACTAGTTCACCCCCTTTATTTGTAATAAAAAAGAAGGCGAAATGAAAGAAAGGCCATAAAAAATCAAAAAAATCAATCTCACGGGAGTGTATGAGGGCGAGTAAACACGACCCGTCAATAATGTATTTTAATGTTCGACAAATCATACGACACACGTTCCTATTTCCTAAGAATTCACGTAATACTCCTTCCAACTCGAATCTTATGGATTAATATACTGGAAATTGTGGAGTTGGTGAAGCTTGTATCACAGATACGCTCATCACACACTTTCGGCTAGCATCGGACAGACAGACAGACACTCCTCTTATTATATTATAGAAGATTATAGAAGATTGTAACAGTATCAGAAGTAAAAACAAAAATTTAGAAGGGCTTCAGGGCTCAGGCTATTTCGCGCCGATGACCTCACAAATTCAACACTCATTTTTACACTCACGAACAACGCAAAAATTGACGCTGATGGCACCAGAAACTGACCAGCACGACTCCTTGAATTGGAAGTTGCGAGTGTTGCTTTACAGGCAGGTGTTGCCAGCAGGTCACCATCACGAGTTGCGGGGTGTCAACCTTCTCAGTAGTGATAGTGCAGCGAGGGGGTGTGGACGTGATACTCTTCCACACTCCAGTGCCAGTGCTAATCCTGACTGGAATACCGTATTGTGCTACTAACTACAAATCATTGAACATGTGCCATACATGAAGGTTAAGCTCAATGGGTATGGTGGCAAATATATTTGTTTCAGCTATTGCGAAAATTATTATTGAGTATTTATCAGGGGAATTCCCTGCATTTCATTTTGGTCCTTTTAAACTCTGGATGCGCAAGTATTCTTTGCAGGCAGACCCGCGTGAAAGACTTCATTACGACGACTTCGAGAAATAAATTTTAAAATTGATGAAAATTCCGAAAATAAATAAGTTATTTTGAGTTTGCAATGGTTATTTTATAAGTCCGAAAATTGGATTTAGCACGTTTTAAATGGATTGGAGATGATGCTATATGAGCGTTAGCGAATATTATTTTGGCGTTCCTCTCAACGTACGAAGTATGAAAGTGCGGCACATTTGTTTCACCACTGAACAATCTTGATGTTCAAAATATTGTAAAAACATTTTTTCTGTGTTGATTTTTTGTCCATCTATTAGAACTCGTCAACATTTCTTTTGTCCCCTGTTCGATTAATTTAATTTATTTATTTAAATAATTTCAAATTCATTCACACGTGTCGGTTCAATCGCTTTCATTATTTTACGTGTACAATTCCGTCTTCGAAAAAAAATACTAGTTAGAAAAAATTAACGCATCGGGAAAGATATTTAGCTATGATGAGCATTGAGTACAGAGCCCGTACCTCACAAATAAATCCCCGTCTGCTTGGCTGTTCGGAGTAGGTTTAAACATCGGGAAAGACGCCTGAAGATTGATGAGCATTTGGTAAGGGTCCTTTATCTCACGAATTTATCTCCACGTTCTTGAACCATCAGCGGTCAATGACGACTCCTTATACAGGCTCGGCCCGTGTAGGCTGCGTTCCGTTGAGCTGCGTGCAAGCGACGGTAAAATGCGACTTATCAGTTGCGCTCAGCGATGGACGCTTCGCATTTACGACAAATGTTGTTGACTCAAACCGTGGAAAATATTGATTACGAAATTAAAAAAATTTGTTGTTGAAGTGCGAAAAAATTGTCACGTTTAGACACTCAAACTTCAGAACAAATTTTGCTTAGTTGAGTGCTGGTGAGGTAGAGTTCAATATGTGAATGTTGCTTTTACCAAAAATGTTCAAGTTCAGAAAAGTGAGTTCAAAGAGGAAAGGTTCATGGTGACCTAGCACAGGCTGGAGCCCTGTTGCGTAACATATATTCACACGGTTGAAGCCTGACCCAAAAGGTTCAAGGTTGTCAACCGTGTAGCTGTTTATTGTGTAGCTAGAATGCACGCGCATGTTTTTCTTGGCCTTTCTCGAAAACATTATAGAAGGATGAAATGTCCTAAGGGTTATAATGCTTATATTGCTTAAATGAATGAGAATATGCGAATGAGAAAATATCATGAATGAAAATGTTTAAATGAATGTTTAAATGAATGAGAAAATGTTGTTCGAATGTCTGGATATTATTTTAATAATCATGAGGGAAAATGTTGTTTGAATGTCTACATTATTTTACTAATCATGCGAGATGTACAATATTTTACTCATCATGCGTGAAAACTTAACGTAAGGGAGTTATTGCTATTGTATTGATATTGTATGGTTGCTGTTGCTGATTTTACTAATACAGAAAAACTTGACGTGAGGAAACAACATTCATGAGGATGTATGATTGACGTTGCTCGAACGTACGAATATATTTTCGATAACCAAACGGGGTAAATTTGGCGTAAGAGAACAATACCCGAGATGATGCTGGAATGTTTCGTAACAAATAAGTTACATAAGGACAGAGAAGTTTATTTCTTGCAATATTATTGCAATTTCAGAAACGTATGGTGAATTCAATTACGCGCCAGAAAATAAACGATAGGATTATTGGAACTCACAAAAAATAAATAGCATAAATAGCATACGATGATAAAAGCGAAATTGTGTGCAGCGCAAGATTTAATCAGAGCATTAAATGCATTGAACAAAGAACTCAAGTATCAAACGATGATGACTTTAATTATGCGCCGGAAAATAATTGCCTAGAGCAGGGGTTCCCAAACTTTCTCTGACCTTGTACAGTATTTCAACAGATTTGCATTGCCCCCCTGTGTCAAAAATATGTAATTAGTGATTTTTACAAATAAACATTTGGAAATAATTAGCACATGAACATATTTTTCCCTTCTCTAGTTGCACCCCTTAACATAAGCAAATGTACCCCTTAAAATAAACAAATGTACCCCTGGTTGAGAACCCGTGGCTTTGAGCATTAGAACGCTTAAATAAATTACCGTATATGACGACGTTAAATGCTTGAACTATGCACGACACAATATTTCATTAGAGTATTAGAATGCATTATTAGAACATTAAAATGATTTGAAAATGGAGCATGAACTGTGAATGATGATGGCGGCTCCGCTGGAGCAACGCTTGTGTTGCTGATAGACGGAGATATTTATTTATCGTACATGCACATGGAAATTATAGAGAAAACTTGAAAAAATCACACGCCACAGAACATTGAATAATCTGAATGAATGAATGTCAGAGATAATTTATCTAAATGCAATAATTATTGATTGCATTAATAGCAATAATGAAAAGAATTAGCAATAATACTTTAATAATCTCTATTTGTTCATTAAATTATTAGTTAACAATTTTATCAATAATTATTATTTATCGATATGATACCATTAATTTTTTATTCATTAATGAAATAAATTAGTTCAGTTAATTTATTGAGGCGTGGCACATTGATGTCCAGATTTATAGCATAAATGATCACTTTTTGTTTTTCTTCTTATGAAATGAATTCTTTTCACAAGTAAGAATCGTAAAATACAGAAGCTGTACCAACGACAAATATTTCTCAACTATACCCTTTATAAGCGTATAAATGGAGTAGAAAAATGTTTAAAACACGGAAAATTTACAGGCCATGATACAGTAAAAAGTGAGAAAAATATCCTCTCATAGAAAAGAAAAAGTGATTTCATAAATAATATTGAGAGGCTACAAGCTGAACTGGCTGTTAGCAAGGATTCAGTTCAAAAAATTAACAGGGATTTAAAAATTTTGGAGTCCATTGCACTGGATGTTCATTTGACTGTTTTAAACTGACTAGCACCAAGCAATGGAATGCATGCTCCCGAACAACAAAGTGGGGAGTGCAGGTTAAATAAGACCTTGTTCGAACCCTAATATCTTCATGCTCCGGTACTCTGACTTAAGGAGTACGTGTTGTCACACCAACGTACCCAAATGCAAGAATGACTCCCTAAGAATCTTTTTAAAATTCTATTGATTAGATAAGTTAGTTTAAGCTTAAACCACAACAAAGGTGTTTCAAAGAGAAGGTTTGAATACGATAACAGTCAACTTCACTCATTCCGTACCAAAATTGACTTATACTTTTTAAATCGTGAATAATTGAAGAGCATAAAATAAAAGCTGGAGTAATAAAGTGGTCTCTGATATCAAATACTTCATGTCAAGATTTTGCAGCCACCACTTCGCGCATTATCAGTAGAAAACGCAAAAAAAAACTAATTTAACGAAGGTGGGTGAAAAGTGCTTATCAAATTCAGTCATAACTGAGAACAGCACTATGTTCAAATAAGCACTAAAATAAAAGTGAAATATTCAAAAGTATTGAAAGCAAAACGGAGTTCATCCTATGAGCGTTTCCTGCTCAGATGAACACCCTCCACGTTCTGCACTAGGAAATATTTTCATCTTATTTCACTGCTGCCTTGCTCTTCTCATTCGAGTCAAAATCAGATGAGCGCTTACTTTTCATCTCAGATGTAGGAAATTTGCCAATGTCTGCAGTTAATTCATACCGATGTCCAATGTAGAACTGGTAACCTTTTGAAATGATGATTTTCAATAGTGAGGAAGCATGTTTTTGCGCACTTTTCTCTTACCATTCCATTCACTTTCACTCATGGACAGCCTTCACTGAAGAACTTGTTCTGCCTGATGTGAAATATTTTATTTCAAATATTACATGATGGGTCTTGTTACGATACGAGGCTAGGCCTGTCGGCCTCTCGTTACCGATTGAGGGATTTCAACCTCGATAGTCTAAGGGGAAGGGAAATTAAAGATAGAAATACACAGGAGGAGAATGGATGACAGAAAAGGAGGGAAATTAGAAACAGCAGTGTTAGCATAGTTGCACCACGAGTTTACCTTAATTTATCAGCATGGATAATAACGACAAAATTTGAAAGATTAACCGTATTTATTTTAATTTACCGTAGAACACGCAAGTTGAAAGCACACTTGGCAACAAACACTCTGACACAAAAGGACACCCACAATGAAAAATGTGCGTTTCGAATCATGATAATCGCCCGCAACGGTTGCATGTTTAACGCTGCACAACATTTTCACGATGACTACCGTAAGAAGATCTACTCACAATAAACCAGAACAAAAAAATGATTATAGCTGGGCTAGCGTACGCACGAAATACAAATGGGGGACAACATAAAAACAATAAACCCTTGACTCACACAAGGTGTTAAATGCAGAACACTTAAATTTTCGCTACGCACAATGTGAAGCTCTCAACACCACAATAAACAAAACAAATCGATATCACTCCA
>JACJUY010002492.1:30386-43982 GCA_014220935.1 Platorchestia sp. MABIK | reverse complement strand
CTGGCCACAAAAACCTCATATTCAGGGTTATCTAGAACCTGGCCACAAAAACCTCAAATTCAGGGTTATCTATAACCTGGCTACAAAAATCTCAAATTCAGGGTTACCTAGAACCTGGCCACAAAGACCTCAAATTCAGGGTTATGTAGAACCTGGCCACAAAAAACTCAAATTCAGGGTATATTTAGACGTTATCATATCGAATTGGTTTGCAGTTCATTTGAACTGGAACAGATCGCATCCTATACGAGTCGGACACCCGTGGCATTGACGTGTGTCGTGTTTTGGCTTCGGAACCGAAAAATAATTGTTAGCAAAACTCATGTTTATATTTGCATGTAAACTCTCGTAAAATCATTGCTTGCCAAATTCCTGTTTGTCTTTGCATGGAAACTCAGATAAAACGCAACGGTTTAATTTTTCTTACCAGTACAACATTCGGGAACTATTTCTTATCCCACAAACCTTCGAAGGAAGTATGACAAAATTTCAGACCCTTGTTTGACAGAGTAATTCATTTTTTAATTTAAGACTTCTATGGTCGTATTGTGATACTTTTCATGTCTCTTTCCTCCCATTTTGACAGGGTTTTGAGAAATTACATTAGCAAAATAATTGTGATGAGTTCGATGGAATACAAAGAAAAAATCATTGTCCATAAAAAAGTGACTTGGATGGACCCTTCAGATTTTATCTTCAAGATCATCATCCCTTGTCTCATCTGGCTGCCGCAACAGGTTAGTAGCTTGGATTTGTGTTGACAATTTAAAGGATTTACTGTTCTCTTAAGGATTTACCGCGGTTCAAAAGATTTCCCTCAAAGGATTAACCATAATTTGAAGAATTTAGAGCAATTTGATAGATTTACTGTAATTTAAGGGATTTGCCGTAATTCAAAGATTTACTGCAATTTTCAAGATATACCGTAATTTAAATGATTAAGGACCGTAATTTAATATTCACAGAAATTTAAAGGATTTACGCCATTTTTAGGATTTGCAGCAGTTTGAAGGTTTACCGGCTTACCGAAATTCAAAGGATTTGCCCCAATTTGTACTGATGATTTAAAGGATTTACTGTATTTGGTTGCTGCAACAGGTTAGTGGGTGTGATTTGTGCCGACGTTTTAATGGATTCCTATGGTCTTCATAAAACATGCCTCCATTAATGAAACATTTCGAGTACATGATATTTCACCAAAATACAATAATTAATTGTACAAAATTTCCAATGACGCATTATATTGTTTCACAGTATGTGTATGAATATTTCACGACCCTCCCTGTTGTTGTTTTTCCATAAATATCGTTGATGAAAAGATGTTATTTGAACTTACTTTTGTAATTCTAAAACTAAGCACAAATCTGAAATCCAACTAAACTTGTAAGTATGATTATTGTGATATTTCTAACATCGATTTTCTCTACGACATTTTTTTGCCCACTGTTGTAGTAGAAATACCTAATCGAAGAATGCCTTCCGAGATGGAGCTCGGTTCTACGCAAGTTGTTGCTGTTTTGTTCTCTGCATCACAAGAACTGTAGGAATTAACTGAACGTGGACATGCAGGAGGCAGAGGCGTTTAGGTTACTTAATGAAAATATTCCTTCCTTCTAAGATGTTACGTACATATTTTTTAATTATTATAGATCTCAAGAATTACAAAACAAGTACTGAGTTGCATATAGAGAGCGTAAGCATTTCAGTTCACTAAGCCCAATGTATTCCGAGGTGTTACATACTTCCCAATATATACTACAATAAGAGGGGTGTCTGCCTGCCTGTCCGAAGCCAGCCTGCAGTGTGTGGTGAGCGTATCTGTGATACAAGCTCCAGTCCTAATATTTTGACGGGCTGAGTTCAATCGGCGTCATCAACTCTCGATAGATTGAATTGTTTTTATTTCTTACGGCCTTTCTTTCATTTCGCCTTCTTCCTTATTTCAAGTAAATGGGGGTGAACTAGTTAATGTATGATATCTCAAGAATTGCAAAACCAACGTACGCACTCAGGTAGCAGAGGTTCACTAAATCATTATGTATTCCAAGTTGTAAATTAATTAATTTCTGTACACAAGAATTTTAAAAACAAACATCACGTATACACTCAGGTGGCATAAGTGTGCATTTCCCGAAACCAAATATATTCTAAGGTAATAAATTAATTTTAGGTTCAAAAATTTACATAATAAATTTTTTGTTCTCGTGCAGGTGGTAGAGGTGTGCATTTCGGTTAACCCAATTCATTTTGAGGTAATGAATAAATTTGTACCCAGGAATTTTAAAAACAAACATTGCGTTAACTTGTATGGGTACGTATTTCACTAAACGCACTATATTCTAAGCTAAAAAATAATTTTTGCATTAAAAAAACTGTCAGAACAAACTTTTCGTACGCTCACAGGTGGCAGAAGTGTTCAGATTTCGGCCGCTGAAGCGCCTTCTTGCCGCTGTGGGACTCAGTGCTCAGAGCAAGGTGAGACGAGGTCTTTGTGAGGCACAAAGGCCGTCGTCACACGGAGACCAAATGGTAACGCTTCGTCATAATCGTCTACAGTCAGCGGTACCAGTCGGTCAGTCCTGCGCCATGAAACCGTCAGATTTCAGTCTCAATTTGTAACCAGCTTTGTCATACCATGATTTCAGAACCTGAAATCAGAATCTGAAATTTGAACCTGAACCTGAACCTTTCACACCATGATTTCAGAACCTGAAATCATGTTATGACAAAGCTGGTTGCAAACTGAGGCTGAAATCTGACGGTTTCATGGCGCAGGACAGACCGAGTGGTACCGCTGACTGTAAACGTTTATGACGAAACGTAACCATTTGGTCTCCGTGTGGCGGCCTAAAGCAAACGAACGCTACGGGCGACTGTGAGTAGTGCCCACGTTCACCGACAGGGCAGCAGCTAGTATTCAGTCCTGACACGAGCATTGCGGTAGTGCGGCCAAAGCTGGCCAACAGCGTACCGAGGTGCATGAAACATTTTGACGGATCTTTGGAAACATTTAACACTTTGACTGCGACGTGAACCACCGGTTGTCACTGAGAGAATTTTCATAAAACTGCTCACCGACCAGTAGTCACAAAATCAATTTTTATCACTACTTAATCGAAGCCTAATGAAAGAACGATCCAGTTAGTATTTGTTTTTTCGACATTGAGTACTACAATTGACTTCAAGTATGAATTGAATATTAAACTTCAGTGTTTCCTGCCGCAGTCAAAGCATTAAAAAAACTGGACGGATTTCTGAGAACGATCCCTGACAAACCTCCACACCCCATTACTACCAACCAGTTTGCTGCAAGGAACAGCTTACGGCAGCAGCTCGCTGGCATGAAGGTGAGCTTCAGCAACAGCAATTTACAGAGAACGCACCAGCACCAGGGCGGCATTTCAATGTGACCCAAATCTGAAGGATTCGAACACCAACCTAAGGAACCCAAGGCCTGTCCTCGCCATAGAATTCAACACGCGAATTTGAAGGATTCGAACACCAACCTTATATGCACTTTAGGACTTTCAGCCTTTCTCCCCGCCATATCGTTCTGCATGATTTAAATCTCAGGCAAATCAGTTTCAGCCATCGCTCTACGCAGCAGTTTAGGAACTTGAACTTAAGGTCTTTCTCAATTCGCAATGCATGAGTTACGGAAAAAAAGAGGTGGTGATTGAACTTGGAGATGACACCATAAGATGCCGGGTTGAATTTTGTCTTGCTTTCAACTTCTATAGGCTATGTCACTCAGCAGATTTACCTATACGTTAAATCCACAAGAACAGACTTGTTCAAAAGTATTGAAAATTTTGAATTTATATTTCATTTCCACAGCTCAAGCGAGTTGGAACTAGTTTTAGATTTTAATTGTTTGTGTAAAATGCGGCTTAATAAAGAGGGATGAGATTCTATCAAGGAGTTTTGCAATTTATGCTTCAAAAACCCAGGAAGTTCAATCAAGTTGAAGATCCCACAAAATAACACAGTCAGCAGCGGGAAAATTTTGTTGCCTGTTCTTGCATTTAACGACTCTAAAGGAAAAATAAATAATGGTGCGTAATAGAATGATTCAGAGACCCAAATTACAATAGTTACCCTCAAATAACTTGGATTCTGACGCTGAGAAAAAAGAGTTCTTCAAGTTCTGGATTTCATGTTGCACGAAGGGTTGCGTTTACCAGCGCTGTGCCCTTGCAACAGAACATGACTTGCTATTTTGGTTCTGTGGAAGTTATAAATAGCATTCATGGGCACCGGAGGCAGTGTCTGTGGTGCTGCAGAGGGATTTCCAAACTCGCTATTCGTGTTCGTTAAAAAACTCGTTTCTGTGGCCCCAATGCTCGGAGACTGAAACGCAACGTGCTTTTAAGATTATTTCTATGATACGAACTGGAAATTTTTGGGGTGCGGGGAAATGTTGCATCAAAATTGCACTGCGACTCCAGTGAGCCGCGTGCTGTGTTTCTGGTGGTAACTGGAAAACTTACTCGAGCTCCATCCTTCAAAATTGTACTATGACAACGTCGAACTGGAGATTATGTCTTTGATGTTGACTTGAAAGTTTACCCGATGGTAGGAATGTTGGCTAAAAAATTGTACAGTGACAGCAACTAGCTGAACATTATGTCTTTGATGTTGACTTGAAAGTTTACCCGATGGTAGGAATGTTGGCTAAAAAATTGTACTGTGACAGCAACTAGCTGAACATTATGTCTTTGATGTTCACTTGAAAGTTTGCGAGAGGGTAGGAATGTTGGATAAAAATTGTAGTGTGACTTCAACGAACAGAAGATTACGTCATATATTTGTCCTGAAAGTTTAGGTGAGGGTAGGAATCTTGTCTCAAAATTGCAATGTGACTGCAGCGAGCTGTGAATTTTTATTTCAATGCTGCCCTTAAAGTTCAAACAATTTAGATCAAAATCATCCGGTATTGGATGTGAAATTGTCAACCTGCATTTCTTTCACTGACGTAACTTGAGCGTCGGATAATTTTAAAAGCTTCATATTGTTTATTTATGTAAATCGTATCATGACTTACACTCGTCAAAGGGGCAATTCTTAATGACAATTTCGCGCGTTTAAGCCCTTTGATTTTGTGAGCTTCTTGATTCATAGTAAATGATTACTGTGTGCTATACAATCTGAATGCCGTTGTGCTACATAACTTCTTCACTATCAATCTGCAAAAAAAGTCGTACCTGTCACTTCGATTAAACAAATCCGCACCAAACGCTCGATATCTTAAATTCTACCCGAATTCACTACAATTCATCCGTCGCTTTCGATTTACGTTTTTGTTTTTAGACCACAACTCCAGATCATCAACAGAACGCTAACGCAATGTGCAAGCGGCAATGCACAATGGTTGCGTCAATGTTTGACTGCGACGACCCTCCCAGGAACAATGGGCAGGTTCATGCGAAGGTTCATGAGTTTTAGCAAACAGTGAACATTTTTATGTCCTGTGCAACAAGCTATTATTGATGTATAGGCAGGTGGTTCAATGCAGGTTTCTACACTCAGTTGTGACCCGAACTATGACGTAAGCCTACCATGATATTTCAGATCTTTTTATGGCCGTACGCAGCAACTCTGACGCGTTGCAGTGAAACAATGGCATTTATATCGCGCGACGATCTTGCTGGTGCTCGCTGGGAACCGATTACGTAAAACTAATTTGTTGAAAATGTAGCTTTTTCCGGGTGTCATATCTCATCCTGTACTTGCTGTACACATAAGGCGTATGGGTACGTACTACATACTGTTACTTACCACATAATGCAGAGTTCGTATTATACAGTATATAACATACTACATACATATTACGTACCAAACACTATATACTACACACTAAAAATTTAATTCGACACACTACATATAACATTCTACATACTGCATGTTGCTTATCACATACCACAGAATTCGGATTATATGTAACATACTACATACTTCATGTTACTTACCCCATCCTACAGAATTCGTAAAATATAAATAACATATCATATACTACATGTTACTTATCACATACCACAGAATTCATATTATATATAACATACTACTAACTACGTACCAAGCACTACATACCACGTACCACATGCTACATATTACACACCACAAATTCAAACAACTTATTTACCATGAGTGACACAGTAGTAAATTTCATACGATATACTACATATAACATGCTACATACTACCTACTACATACGTGCGTATGAAGAGACGAACATAGATATTAATCACTCCCTTCACAGCTGACAAAACAAGGTACAAATATTTGTCATTCTTTCGTTGTAAAGAAAGCTCTCAATTTTATCCGTTGTAGTCTAAAATCGGTTATTCTTACTGGTAAAGTGACTGCAGCTACAACTGAGCTATAACCACGGTAGAGGAAACAAGGTAGGGTCATTTCTATGGGAGAAAAAAGCCTCTTTTTCGGCTAGCCAGTAGAAAGGCTTTATTTCAGTCGAACTTTGCGGCGTCACCAAAACGCCATGTCGTTAGGCCAATAGTGTTGCCAGATTTGAGGGGGTAGCAGTGCTACCAGGTGCAATATGAGCGCTGCTATTGGTTAGTTGCCATGACGTCAGCAAAACCACACCGTCAACGAAAAAAAGATTGGTTTGAACATACCTTGTTTCCTGTACCGTGGCTATACCTGAGGTATTTCAACCGCAAGTACAGAATTACATGCTCGAAAATTAATCCCTCATAATCGAAATAATTTCGTTATAGTTATATTAATTTTACAATTTAAAGGCATCGCAAATTAATCACTCTGTTCAGTGAAGAGTCGTACTGGCTCAACAGTGTGAGTGTATTCAACGTACAGTAATCTTCCCAAACTAGGTATGAAAGTATTCGAGGATTAAAGACAAAAATGTGCATGTGTACGTAAATGAATGACGGCTGCAATCCTATCATTTGCAATGTTATCATTTTAGACAAAATTCAATCGTTACATTTCACGAAACGAAATTAGGTAGCTAAGCAAACATGTTTGGATAAACAGATCTTGCAATTTTAATATCAGATTTCAACCATTCATAATTTTTTCTTTTTCCCAATCGTTAGTTCCTTTATTTTTTTCTTTCACCCTTTTGTTTGCTATAACGGTGCAGATCAGCAAAACTTGTGAGATAAAACTAAAGAATTCAAGCAAATAAACAATTTATTTATCTAACCGCTAACGCTGATAAAGCTTCACTCTTGGCTTCAACACATGTCTTATTTAGCACTGAAATACCTGAATAAATCATCCGTGGTGTGTTTTTTTTCGAATCAATGCTCTCTGATTCAATGCTCATCAATGCTTCGCTTCAATGCTCTCTGAAATAAAATTGAACGAAGCCACCTTTGGCGCGCGCACAACTAATTTTCTGGAAATATTCTTTGTAAATTGGATATTTGTAATAGGTCATATCCACAATACAGCTAGGGAGAATTTCAAAGTCTGCTTTATCTGATTTCTGAAAAAAGCGAAGACCCAGACAGCCGACTAACCAATCCCGCGCAAATGGTAGGGTGATATTTCCAAAAATAATGTCCCAGTTCGCATGTGTAAATAAAAAAATTTATTCGATGATTTCGTGTTCGCTAACTTCTTTTCCTCTTCACAGAGCATCAAGAATAAGCCTTGCAGCAACGATTGTTCAAACTTCACAGCAGAAAAAATCAGCGAAAGTGTCGAGCTTATCCAAGCAAAAAAGGTAGGTTGCACAAACAGAAAAGCGTGTTTGTTCATAAGGAGGTATCATCGTGTGCAGACCTTGATCCTTGTGACCAGTCTCTTGAGTGTGTCTACTCTATTCTATTCCTGAAAAGTACCCTATAGAGTGTGACTACCCTATTCTATTCCTGAAAAAGTACCTATAGAGTGTGACTACCCTATTCTATTCCTGAAAAAGTACCCTATATTGAGTGAGTCTACTCTATTCTATTCCTGAAAATTACTATATAGAGTGTGACTACCCTATTCTATTCCTGAAAAAGTACCCTATATTGAGTGAGTCTACTCTATTCTGTTCCTGAAAAGTACCCTATATTGAGTGTGTTTACCCTATTCTATTCCGGAAAAAGTACACCTACCTTATTCTATTTCACGACAGACAGTATTTCAAAGTTAGAATGACCATTCATTCATCAAAAATATTTTTCAGAAAGCGATTTAAATTATAAGCCTTCCTAGTTTCGATACCCTTAATTTTGTTTTATGTTTACATTGGAATAAATTTCACTTGATGTAAATAAATTTTAATTAAAAAATCAGAAGTGTGCAGCAATAATGCAGTGTTCAGGTATTTAGTTTACAGAGTGTGAGGAGCGTTGGACAGGTCGAGCGAGCAAGCAAACAAAAAAGCAAGGAAGCAAGCAACCAAACAAGCAAGCAAGTTAGCAAGTAAATAAGCAAGTAAGCAAGCAAGTAACCAAGCAAGTAACCAAGCAAGTAAGCAAGCAAGCTAGCTAGCCAGCAAGCAAGAAAGCAAGTTATCTAGCTAGCCTGCAAGCAAGCAAGCAAGCTTGCGTGCAATCAACCAAGCAAGCAACAAGCTGTATTATTACACTAGGTAATCATTTCGAGATCAGGGATCAATTTCAGAGAACACGCGTAATTTTTCCTTTGCTTCTTAGATTGCCATGACGGCAGAATATATAGGTAGACGAAATTATCCGTCGACAAAAGCATTCGCACTTACCGGAATTAAATTATGAACTAATAATAAATAAAAATAAACTAGTGAAATGGAGCAACTGATATTGGTTGCCTATATTTTGCTATCACCAATACAGTGGGAAAAATTTCGACGTAAATTACAAGAAATATGTATGTGTGCCCAGAAAAATTTCGTTGTTACCTGATAACTAGATCTCCAATTCAATTTCAGTGGTAGAATTTAATCTCATGCATGTCAGCATTGTCCATTCTCCCACCCACAGGCAATCACCAACGCCGCCGGCGAGCGCCGAATTGTGATCTTCTTTGCCTGGCTGACGGCGAAGCCTCGCCACATCCACAAGTTCTCCAAGCTCATCACGGACCTCGGCCTCGACATGCTAGTCGTGCGGTTGTTCCCTCTGGATGCCATGCAGCCCAGCTCAGGCACTCAGGTTTGCAGTCGTCGCGCTGTGGTGAAACCACAACCGGTGCCGTTTAGTTTCCACGATGGTTTCCATGTGTGACATCCATCACAATTGCATCGGATAGTTCAAAGTTTGGTAAAACCCGAACCGGTGCCATTTAGTTTCAATTTCTGATATTGATTTTCAGGTAACACGTATACCATCATAATTGCATCGCGTACTTCACAACGTGGAAAACCCGAACCGGGGCCTTTTAGCTTCGATATCCCTTGATGGTTTTCATGTATGACTTATCCATCAGAATTCCATTGGATAGTTTACAGGTTGGTTTACAAAAGCAACAACCATAGCCATTTAGTTTTCATCATCGATTATGGTTTTCATGTATCACTTATACCATCACAATTTCTTCGGAGAGGTAACATGATGGGTCACAAAATCCCGAATTGTTGCCATTTAGTTTCTATTTTCGATAATGGGTTCCACGTATCACTTGTATATACCATCATGATTATGTCATGGAAGTTTAATTTCAAATGACGATATGAATAATATTGATTCCACGTATAGCTGTCACCATCTGACAAGGTCATGGTCGTTTAATTGAGAATGTAGGTATGAATGAAAATTATAATTTCACGTATCACTTGTACCATCATGACAAGGTCATGGACGTTTAATTTCAAGTGGCAATATGAATGAAAATAAGTCCACGTATCACTGATACCATTATAATTATGTCAGTGACGGTCAATTTGTGAATGATAATGGTAATTTCAAAGGAGTTATTCACTTCTTTTGAACGGTTCGGTTTCTTACATATCACCCTTTGCAATAACGGTTCCTTAACTCAATTCAACGCCTTCATTGATTTAATGCCCAATACATACACGGGCGAATTAAAGAGTTAATCTCTAGCAGCTTGGCAGACCGTGAGTCTGCAAAATGGTTGTAATTTTCAAATGGTTTTATGACTGTCAATGAAGGTTGTGTACGTTTGTTCGAAATATTTATTTATTGTAAAATTAATAAATAAAAGTTTCGTATTCCTGAGTTCCGCAAAATTTTCATCAAATGTAAAAGCGATTGTTTTGACAATTTATGTGTCTCGGCGACGTCATCGAAAGTTGGGTAGGCAACCATCGTTTTTTTTACCCTTAATTTGATGATGTGAGTGGTGGACTGCACCTGTGTCTAAAGTCAATTTAATTCATTAAGGTCACTTCTTTTATGTACTTTGCATTTCTTACTATTTTTTTCTCTTTCGACCAGCAAATTAAACATCAATTCTACTCGTGGGTTATTTTCATTAAAATATATTCAGGGCAACAGCAACGATATGATTTGCCAAAAATATTATGATTGACTTCCTGTTTGATTTCTCGATGAGTTACACATTTCACTTACACATTTCGTGGAAGATTCGTTTCTTCGGCTTGGGTTACGAAGTAATCTAAAAAGCATTAGCATATTAGTATATTTTTATACGGCAACACCCTCTCCCCACACTCGCCACAACTCACCCTACTTGCGCTTTCGGAATTCTTTTCAAGCCCCAAACTGTTTTACAAACTGTAAAGGCAATGCCATTTACTGCCCAACTTCATGGAAAATGAACTGTTTTTTTTTTCCTTCAGTGGCTGTGCATGTGAGCACTACAAAATAGTTTTAAATGCACATTGGTAAAGAATTCTCCAATTCAATATCTCACGCGGAAATTTTCATTTACATTTTGAAAAACCTGAAAAAATTCACCTCAAATCTGTTAACGGTTTAAAAAATTCCTTGTCAGAGTTAAAAAGACTTAATTTTTATTTTATTTTACAGCTTGATCAGAAGACAGGCAATGATATCATTTGAATATGTTTTAAGTTGATCCCCATTTTTCAGGTGGTTGCAGAACAAGTCTGTAATTTTCTGCGGAGGCGACGACTGTACGAGAAGTATTTGATTTTTGGATGCAGTGGAGGAGCTTATTTGTTCTGTGAAGTCGCTCTCAAGGTTTGTGGAGCCCTTGATTTTTATTCCTCAAATTATAATCCCAGTAATCAACAGTGGCAAAATGCTATTATTTTGGTCTGAAGTAACGTTCAAGGATTATGACCTTGAGCTGTAATTCTTATTCTTCGATGTATTTCTCCCTCTGTAACTTTTATTCCTCAATTTATTTCTCTTTATAATGAACAACAGTGGCCTAGAGCTAATATTTTGGTGTGAAGTGGCGCTCAAGGTTTGTGACCTTGAGCTGTAATTCTTATTCTTCAACGTATTCTTCCCTACACGGAACACAGTGGGCCTAGAGCTAATTTCTAATATTTCTTTTTTGTGCAGCCGCTTTTTCTGAAGCCGCTTTTTCCGAGGTTTGTCGTTAACTTTAATTATTGTCTCTATTTGACCTCCTATTTATTAAATCCATTCATTTCGAGAGCAAATATTTCTACAACACCCAAAATAAGATTGAGGTGCTGAAGTTCTCAGAACAATCGCCCTTAGAGTAAAGCTGTACAGCTGGAAAACAATCACGAAAAGATTTTTAAAAAATGCTGATATACCCATTGCGCGTCCGTAAACATTATTGATGGTAGGACCCATGAATAAACTTAATGTTGCAGAGAAAAAACTCTAGTCTATAAATTAGCGAGTGTCTGCACTATTTCTCGTTTTCTGATAGTGGAGATAGTGATCAGAACAAACTATCTGACTGGGATTTTAGAAAACTATTTTTGACGATTCAAATTTTGAGATCAATTTTAGATTAGTTTTGAAAGCACTTTCCAATGCAGCGTTCTAAAATGAGAGCTGAAAAATCAAATAGCTTTGTAGTTTATTTAAACAGATCAGTTATTGAGTTCTAGATGCGTTAATTAACTTCCGAAGCCGAATACAGGAAGAGAATTGCATAATTGCCTCTGAAACTAAAATACTGAAGGAAGTTTTATAAGCACTTGGAGTTAGGATACTTTTATTCGATCTCTGGATGACAGATTTCTACAAACTCACTTTCTTCGCTGAATTTGACACTGTTGTTAAAAAGAAACAACGAACAGGGATCTCAGTACCATCAGCTAATTTTTTCAAACATCGTTGTTAATAGTTATTGTTTTCACATATGATATGAACGCATTAACTTCTGCGTAGTTTTACGAATCCGATTTGTCGTTTGACGGAAGTGATCCTTTGGTGAAATGCTCGCATGAATTGCTCTCATGAAAAGAGATAATGAATTGCTTAGAGATTATGATTACGATTCTCATTTGCTTCATTTGAGATTCATAAATTTAGGAGAAATTATGGTTATGATTTTCAGTTGCTTCATTTGAGATTCTCAGATCTCTTTGAGAATATTTTCATCGCGAAGAGAGAGAAGGCAATTTCTTGTGCATTGAAAGGTGTTTTTAGTAATGAAATCAATTGGTATTGAAACATTGTGAGTACATAATCTTGCAAATAGATATAATCACAATAAAAAATCGCCCAAATGTACTATACATTTATGTTAAAGTCCACTATCTCGCCAAACTAATTTAGTGTTTTGGTTTTTCTCTATTAGCAATAGCTTGGGTTTGAACTCATTTGCGTGGCAGTATTTTAAAAGACAAGGCTTTAGGTATGGGATGTTAGTTTTGAGGAAATCTACAAGTTCAGTTATTCAATCTCTAAAAAACTAAAACTCAGCACTTGGGGAAACTAGACACAACCTGAGCTTGGTAGTGATTCATAAGTGTGTTGCTAGAACAAACAGAACCTGCACCTGTTATTAGTTTTAAATCGAATTGCCGGTCCATACAGAACCTGGGCCTGTAATTAATTTTAAAACGTATTGCAGGAAAAGATAGAATCTGCGCCAGTTATTGATTAATAAATGTGTTCCCGTAGACAACAGAACCCGGCGCAATCTAATTGATTCAGAAGTGTTACAGGAACCAACAGAACCTGCGAAGTTATTACTTTAAAACCATGTTGCAGGAACAAGTCGCTGGTGCAAACAGAACTTGCACAAGTAATTGATTTGTAAATGGGTTTCTGTAACAAACAGCACCTGCGCCAGTAATGTAATCAGAAGTACAATAGAGATACACGCATCACCTACGCCAGTTCCGTAACCAGAAGTGCATTAGAGATACACGCATCACCTACGCCAGTTATGTATTAAGAAGTGCATTACAGGTGCACGCGGAGCCGGAGCTGAAGCGAGCCGTGTTCGACAAGGTGCTGGGGCAGGTGTACGACAGTCCGGTGGACATCCGGGGCGCGAGCGTGGGCATCGCGCACAGCATCACATCCAACTCCGTGCTCCAGTGCTGGATCCGCAGCTATGTCGAGTGAGTGCTTTGGAACTGCAGTGCACAGCGTTAAAGTACATCTTGGTAAGGTGTAAAATAATTCAGGAGTTAGATATCAGATAATGGAGCTTAGGTTGCGCAGGTAAGATATTAAATCATGGAGCTTAGATTGCGTCTTGGTGAGGAGTAAAATCATAGCGCTCACATTGCGCCTTGGTAAGGTGTAA
>JACJUY010002492.1:0-21671 GCA_014220935.1 Platorchestia sp. MABIK | reverse complement strand
CTAGATTCACTGCGATCGCTATAATCAATGAATTCGCTAAATTCACTGCGATCGCTATAATCAATGAATTCGCTAGATTCACTGAATTCGCTAAATTCCCTGCGATCGCTATAATCAATGAATTTGCTAGATTCACTGAATTCGCTAAATTCACTGCGATCACTATAATCAATGAATTCGCTAAATTCACTGAATTCGCTAGATTCACTGCAGTCGCTGAATTCATTAACTTTGCTAAATTTGTTTTATTCACAAAAATTCGCAAAATTCCCAAAATTCGTTAAATTCGATAAATTCGCACATTCATCAAACTTTATATTTTTCTTTTTGCGCTAAATCCACAAAATTCGTCGAATCAATTAAATTCACTAAATTAACTGAGTTCACAAGCTTCAGTAAATTCAGTTCCATCTCTAAATAAGTTTACTAAACTAGCAAAGTTCACTAATTTCATTAATTAGATTCGCTAAATTTGCTACATTCACTTAATTTACATAATTCACTGAATTCACAAAATTTGTTGTATTCACTTAAATTAATTATATAATAATTCACATCATATTCACTACATTCACTATAATTCACTATACTAACGAATTTCGCTGAATTCACTAATATCGTTATATATGTCAAATAACCTAAATTCAATAAGTTCACAAAATTTGCTTAATTCACCAAATGCACGGAATTCACTAAATTTGTTATGTTTACTGAATTCACTCGATTCGTCAAATTTACTAAATTCACTGAATTCACTAAATTAGCAGATTTTACTTAATTCACTGTTTTCGCTAAATTTGCTAAACTCCCTAAATCGACTTGATTCACTAAATTCCTTAAAATTGCTAAATTCATTAAATTCCACGAATTCATTTAATTTATTAAATTCCCAAATTCCCCAAAATTTCCTAAATTCACTAAACGTACTAAATTGATCGTATAAGATAAATTCAAAAAATTCACCAAGTTTGCTAAATTTATTTTGTTCTCTAAATTCATTCAATTCATTAAATTCACTAAATTCGCTTTATTCACTAAACTCACGAAATTTGTAAATTTACTAAATTCACTGAACTCAATAAATATACTAAACTCCCATCAACTGCTGAATTTACTAAATTTCTTAAGTTCACTGTATCCACTAAATGTACTAAATTCACAAAATTCATCGAATGCACTAATTTACAAAATTCGCTGAATTTCCTAATTTTACTGCATACATTAAAACGAATTCGATTACATCACTAAACTCACAAAATTCGTTAAATTCACTAAATTCAACAAGTTAACTACATCTAAATTCAACTCGCTAAATTCACTAAATGCAATAAATTCAAAAATTCATTAAATTCACTAAATTCATTAAATTCACTAAATTTTCCAAATTAGATGAATTTGCTAAGTTTTCAAAGTTCACCCATTTTTTCAATTGAATAAAAACAAAACTCTCCAATATCAGTCATAATCAAAAGAGAGCAGTCAACATCCAGAATCTCCTACAATTTGATTCACGCGTATGCAAACACGAAAATTAGGTACGAAATAATGAAAGTATCAGTAAATGAATATGACTTACTTTTAAATATCACAATATGTATAACGCAGGATGACAGCATGGGTTCAAGCAAATGCAGTTCCATATCTTTATAGGTAAAAAATAATTCCATAATTAGGATTATGAGGATTAAATTAACGAGAGAAACCATGAATGAAAGTAGTATTCAGTGTCCGTTATAACTTACAGTGAATTCTTTGACGGTATTTGTCTGTCCACAAGTTTTCACTTGAAAGTTTTGCGAGTTTCTTTTTGTTGAAATGCAAAATAAAAGCCTAATTCATTTCCAGTTTGTCATTAAGATAATTCAAATAATTGTATTATCAATAATAAATTCATAAGGGGAAATCAATGTCAGTATAAAATGGAAAAGATTAATTGGTCGGTACTGAACATCAAGCAGAGCTGTAATTTTCAACGAATGTTGGAGTAGAAATGGGAAGTGATTCTTTATTTTTGCCTGTAAGTTCATTTCCAGAAATTCATTCTAGCCAATCGAACACTAACTTGGTGTTTTCGAATGATTCCCTTTCCTGATGTACAATTTACTATTTACTTCACTATTTATAAATGCATAATGGGCGTCCTCGTAAATATCACACAACCTAGTCTTCATAAACCAATGGTAAGTGAGACTAAATATATTGCAGCGATTAAAGGTGATGGGATGGCAACTCGCTGTAACAGCTACTCATTTGAAACTCATCTAACTTCCTGCTATCGCAAATTTGAACTAAAAATAGGCATCATGATTCAGCAATGTTTCACCTAATATGGCTGCAGGCTCGAAGTTACCTAAAGCATCTACTTATTAATAAATAACCATACTTTATAGCATTTTATCCGAACAGGTGCATAGAAAATACATTTATCAAATGCTGTGCACACTGCATATCTAGTGTCCAAGAGATACCTACCACTAGCGAGAAGTGGTATGTAGTCACGATATTCCCAAAACTGGTTTCGAGTGACGTCAAATCGACTTGTTTTGTTTGAAAGTGTAAACGTGCTCAGTAAATCCTGTTTCATCAATGCGCTCAACTTGCCGGTGCGGTGCGCCTTATAACGCTAAATATATTATACACACTATGCGGTAATTTATAATTTATAACCGACTATATTGTAATGTTCGAACCAAATACAATTCATGATTAAGTTGTGAAATATCTATTTTGTTTTTGTACACTAAAGATAAGGTTCAATCATGAGTAGAAAGAAGCTTTTGTTTATGAGATACTATAAATCACACCTTATTGTTCTGGCCATATATTTTTATAAAATCATTAAGTTTTTAAAAATTTCTCCATCCTACGAACTTGTTCCAGTTCATCATGTGTTAAAATACACAGGAAATTACAAAAAACATTTACTAAAACAAGGTCAATCTTTACAATTCTACATAGCTGTCAGTTAAAAAAAAACGTTTCGATGTCACTAACATCATTATCAGGCTTAAAATGTACAGAAAAATCATGCGTACATGAAAGTTTGAAGTAAGAAATTTGTGCGTTCTTTAGTGTGAACACAACCTTTGCTTTACATCTGATAGTATTGTGCCTCAGGTTTTAGTTCACCGCGCCAAAGTTTCATTTTAATGTTACTAGAAATTTGAGTGAAAATTTTTAGCCAAACATGCAGCCGACGTTCGTTCACTGGTCAGGTTGAATAATTGAAGTTGTTAACAGAATTCATAGGCATTTATTAATATAGCCCATTTATGGTCGAAAAAAGCATATCTGAAGAATATGGACAAATGTAGTTTCAACTGTGAAAAATAAATGACACAACGCTTAAAATTTTTACGAAATGAAAAACACATAGTAATTGTCTCACTCTAAAAACTCTTTGAAATGAAATGCATGCTGCAACTTGCAATGGAAAATGTGCTTAAAAGAAGTTTTATCTTTCTGTCGAAAGGGCCAAAAAATTGTACTAGCCCAAAAAAAAACTTTTCGAGTCGAATTATGCACATTCGCTCAACTCACCACACAAGTCATTCCTGCGGCACAGTTAATTACGCAACAACTATCAATTTCGCTTACTTTAATGGAAGCAAGATGAAACTTTAGCTGGTCGCGTTTCGGTCTTTCAAGGCGAATAAACTTTGAAGATCTGCTACAATGTTAACGTATTAAGGCAAAATTATCATATTCGGGAATATGCCTCGCCTGCAAGAACTAAAGTCGTCTCTAATGTCTTACGAAGCAACATTTTAACCCTATCGCGTTTCTGGTTTTCAGTTGGCGAACATGTAGCCCATACATAAATTTTCAAAGGATATTAAAAGAACCATCGATTTTGAAATGTAATTCAAGTATGTTAAGTGTCTAAAATGATCCGACAGTACATCCTAACACTACATGTAATTCTCCACAAATGGTCGACCATGTACCTACCATAGATTTTTAATGTCTTTCCATCTAAGTGAGTGAGTTATCTTCAATCCTGCTCATTGGGATTCTGCCAAAATGGCCATGAACCCACCATAAGTGTAGAGTCCTTCTGTTTAAGTTCGTGTGTTATCTTCAATCCTGCTCATTGGGATTCTGTTAACACTTTATCGACGATGCACTGGTCGACAAATCCGACGTCAGCGAAAAACCTGTAGACCTCTTCCTTGTACTTCTGTGGGTACCGAGCGAAGTTCCGACAGTGACCTGTGTTTGAGTGGTGGAAAATGCTGAACCGCACCTGGAAAATAACAGGAATCCCTAAATTAATCATCCCTCTTAAATGCTTGTAAAAATGTGGCTTAATGATACTACAGTTTAAATTTACGTGAACAACTGAATTTCTATGACAAAAGTTAGCATTCACTAACTGGACCGACATATTATCAGAAAAAACGTTCTAACTTCCAAACACACGATCAAGTCTAGTCAATGATATCATTTTTCAGAATGTTTAGCATTTAAGAAATTACCAGAGTTGAGAAAGATTGAATGTTTAGTAGAAGGACTGGACAATGGTTCTTTGGAAATTATTCCATTCATATTCAAGCCATTCTGAGGAGAACTGAAACTAGACTATTCATAAATTGTCGATGTGCTTTGTATTAAGAATACTGCATAATTTTTTTTTGCGTCGGCTCACACTATTTTATAAAACCCTTAAACTTTTGTTTTTCTGCAATAATATGATTAATCATTCACTATTTTGCTTTTAAATGACGTGATTTACAATCAAATTAGTGCCTTCGAAAGTATTGCTACAGAATCTCTGGAGATGGTTTGAAATTTCCAAAAGGACGAGCACACTGAGGTACTCCTTCCAAACACCATCAGTTCACTAATCATTTTGGAAATAGTGTTAGCATTTATCATAATTGCGCATGCGCAAACAAAGCGTGCGCCCATTCAACCTTAACTGATGCTGAAACTTTCTAGCAAGAAAAATAGTTCAGAAAAATGAAAAACCTACTTGACGGACTGGCTTGCTCTGCCATTGCTGGGCAACCCCTTTCCAAAGATGATCAATCATTTACGTCAACATGTCACTATACGGTTTCACATAGGTCATAAATTATTTACAAATAATGCATACATCATTTTAATGAAACTTTTCAAATCATGGAATAAGAACAATCCAGGATTCAAAGCGCTATAAATAAACAATCATTGTGCGCGTATGACGCATGCGTATTAGGCAAGACATCTCTACTGCACACCTTTCGAGTTGCTTGCTCACCTCAACCAGAGGTGACACATGTCTACTTTACATCTTTCCAGTCGCTGGCTAAGGTATAAAACATTTTGTTATATATGGTGTTTGTCTAATTTACGCTTCTCAAGTCGCTTGCTCAGGTATAACACATCTAGTTATTTCTAGTCTATGTCTAGTTTACACCTTTCGAGTTGCTTGCTTACCCACTGCCCCTTGGCCCTCCATTTGTCAGCGATGCTTTCATAGGCGGCGTGTGGACTCATCGGGTCGTTATCGGAGAAAATGTAGAGCGCATTCGCTGTCACTGGGCTCTTGTACATGCGTTGCGCGGCGTTGACGTAGTGCCGAGTCATCGAGTCGTAGAAGGCGTCCATAAACCAGCTGCAAGATAACATATCAAATGATCATTGGCTGATTTCTCATCATGAGTGTGTGGCAGAATCAGTAAAAGTTGGTCACTAACGTAATTAGTCACGCAATCGCAGATGCATAAATCAGCTGTGAGATATCATTTTAAGTGATTATTGACCAATTTCTCGTCATGAGCTTGTGACAAATGCAATATAATTCGGTCATTTAAGTAAGTGAAGTCATCGTATACGGCGTTCACAAACCCTCTGCAATGAACGATTTTGATCATTCAACGATTGAATTTTCTTTATGAGCTTTTAATAGGAGCAACCAAAAAATTTTGTAATCTCCTTCAAGTACTTTTCTTCTTTAACTTTGAACAACACTCGCTTGCGAACAAATACGGTTAAGTTACCATTGGATAGTCCCTCCTGTTTAATAAGCTTGCATTCCCCTTCTTTCCAATGAATTCGAAGCCGAAAAGTCATTGTAATAGCCAACAAATCAAACTTTAAAATAGAGATAGTAATCAAGAATGTTTTTTGGTCTAATTGTAGAGACTTGTGAACTCTTAATTCATTTAAATAGTTAATCCCTGTTTTGCGGCGCTCTCGTTCTATGAAAAGAATTAAAAGGTGACACAACATTAAGTATTAGATTGGAATAAATTCTAAAAATTATCTCGAACGAGATTGCACCGATGGGTAAAGGTCTATAAAATAACCGCATGAAATAAAATTAAATGAAATGAATTAACATGTTAAAAACTATAACATCCTGGAACACACAACGGAAGAATTATTCCTCGTTGATGCTACATTCAAAACCTGGTGCTTTTGAAGGCATCTACTATTTATTTGAGTAAGAATTTGAGAAAATTTTATTTTCTGTTCGAGAGAAATAAGCGCATTCAAAACCCGACAGCTTCCTGGAAAACATGATACAGTTAACTATTATCGATAATTAAAGCAAAATTCATTTGCCGGTACTACTCAAAACATTTAACACTTATTCAACCATAAATTGGGTTAATTTATTGAACTTTGCTTCATTTTAAACCAAAATTAACAGATTTGAAAAAAACACTTCCGAGAACCCAATACACTAAATTAATTACCCATCTATGAAGCATGGGGAATAACTCTGTCGTGTGTTCTAAAAAGTGAGTTTGAGTTTTTTTTTGTACGTGTGAATTTGTCTTCACGACACACGACAGTTAATTAATCGCCCATTTATGAAGCTAGAGGAATAAGTCAGCCGTGTGTTCTAGAAAGTGATTTTTGCTTTTTTTTAATGAGTGAATTTGTCTTCAAACTAAAACAAAATTAATTTTCATGTTTCACTCACTCAACAAAGAACTTAGTGACCCTGAAGAACTTGGGGTTGCTGGTGATGGTGTGGGTGTAGGCGATGTTTATCTGGTTCAGATCCACTGGGCTCTCGTAGATCTGGCCAACCATTTTACTGAACACAGAGTTCAGCAACTCGGGGTCTTTGTGAACCTGAAACGTATTTAAAAAGTAGTGAAAAAATGGGTTTTACAGAGTTTGAGGGTGTCGTGAAATTTCCATCACTTTCTTAAGGAACTTGCAGAACAAGAATGATTTTCAAGATGTTGTCGGCGAATAACAAGAATTATTTTTTAGATGTTGCCGTCAAAATTAGCATGCTTTGCAATTTATGGTGGAAGGCTTAATCGATTTTGCTTAGGGAGTGATTCTCGTAAAACATATCTCCGACCAAAAAAAGACGAATGATTATTCAATTTTTTTTTTAAATTGATAGCTCTTAGAATTTAATGTAAAAGAATTAATCGATTATGCAATAATGCACAGGGAGTGATTCTCCTGAAAATAACTTCACGGCGGAGAAGCAAAAATTATTCGAATTTTTCTGTGACAAATAGCCAACATTCAGAATTTAACGTGGAAGATTTTATCAATGTTGCAGTTAAATCCAGAGCCTCATTAATTTATTAGCACAAATGTCCAGGTAAACGAGCTAATGTATTCAGATTAATTTAGTCATGACACTCCTTTGCAATCACTTCGCTGAATACTTCGTAGCTCAAAGCGCACGCCTGCTACAAAATCTAAACACTCCAAACTGTAAGATCTACCAGTGAGCGTTCGAAAACTCACAGCATTATTGACTGCTCTGAATTATTTTAATCCTAAAATAATCAAATGCTCACCCACAGGTAACTTTCATACATTCGATTTCAAAAGTAAATTATGTATCACATCTTCATCATGAGCATGAATTTGGCAAAATTAATGGCAAAATTACTAATACATATACCAGTAATACAATTACTATTACAAATGCCAACAATACTGGCAAAATTAAGCCAGTATTACTGGCTTAATACTGGCAAAATTATTTTTTCTTAATATTAAGTATAAAATATGTACCCTCATCTTAGCCCAATATGATGATATTTACGTGATATTTTCGTTTACCATCAAAGTATGCTGCATCTGTTCAATTTACGTCACCATTTAAAAAAAGTCATTTTACTGAGTAAAAAAGTGACAAGCGTACAAATATATGACAGTACGTTTTTTTTAGCAGTTCAAAAATCCAGTGGCACTCTCCCTGTCAAAAATAACTCCTTTGTGGGTAAAATTTTTTAAATGTGTCCTCATGAGATGCAATAACATTATGCATTGCAAAATTGCCTCCCAATTTACAATATTAATATCCTTGGGCGTTGTTTTTCTTTGTGTTGTGGTGTTAACCGCACTCAAACACTATGGGGAATTTGACATTTTCACACACCTTAGCTGGCTGTTTTAAAGAGCTTGAGTTCAAACAACGACTGCAAGGTTATTTTGATGGACACTAGGAATAAAAAAATTTCGCATGGGCTTCACTGACCCTTCTAACGAATTTAAGTTGAGACGACGGCTGCAAGGTTCTTTTCATGGACACTTCGAATTCAAAAATTTAACATAGCTTAGGTGACGTTTCTAAAGTTCATATATATATAGACTACGGCTGGGAGGTTATTTTTATGGACACTTCGAATTCAAAAATTTAACATGGCTTAGGTGACGTTTCTAAAGTTTAAATTTAGACTTCGGCTGGGAGGTTATTTTTATGGACACTCCGAATTAAATAAACTACATGGCTTAACTGACCCTTCTAAAGAATTGAAATTGAGACAACGGCCGCGAGGTTACCTTGAGAGACACTTCGCAGAAGAGATACCCGCCGCCACTGCAGCCGAACGTCAAATACTTCTCGTAGTTTCGTCGTTGTCTCAAAAAATCGCAGATTTGGCCTGCTACAACCTGCGTAAAAAGACAAAAATTAAAATTAATTTAATCATCGTCTTCGACGTAGAACAAAATAACAAAATTCAATCGAAACATCATTGGTAAGAGATACAGAGTAAGAGATAAAAGGTCAAAACTAGTTTGAACTATGAATTTTGATTTTGTTCACTAAGAAAAAATAATTTGAAACAATTCATTTGCCCCAAACGATACTGGAGAAGATTGTTTCTTAAAGTCTAGTAAAATGGTCAAATTTAAGTATAGGTATCTGTGGGCCCGAAAAACTTCAGTAACTTTTAAAGCATCTTCCACCAACGCTATTCTAAGGCGTTCAATTATGTTTGGCCTAATTCACTTAACACGTACATGTAGTTGTACACTGGACTGATCAAAGAAGTAACTATGGTCCATGATTTCACTACAGTACTTCAAATCATAAATACCATTTGAAAGTGCAATAATAAAAGTAGTTTCAATATCCCTGCATCGGTGCACAACATCAGCGATTACATTTTTGCATTAAAAATTGAAAACTTTAACGTCATTCACAAACTCAAGCCGTATGAATATCTACATTTACGACTCGGTGTAGTAACACGTGACATGTTTTACTCCGTGAATTCGCTCATGAGGCAGCTTTTTAAATTGGCTTGCCATCGGGAACAAATGGATCTGATATCATAAAAGTGAATGCTGCTGTTCGTATATTAGGTGAGAGAGCAAAATCACTCTAGAATTTAAATCAAAATAACACACTTTTAAGAAACTACAGTGCCATAAAATTAGTTGAGTTTAGTTCTTGAAACATTGAAATCCGTTTTAAGTCTCATTTTGATGTCGAAAAGGCAAGTTATTCCTTATCACACTTTCGAGTGAAACTTCTTCAAACACTGAGAATTCTATCGACCTTGCGGACAGATCTTAACACTTAGAATAGAAGTATGTATCATGGCTACCAGCGTTCCAGTCTCTGGTTGGATGATGTCCACCAGGAAAAGTCGCTCGACATGGATTTGAACTCTACCCCAGTGGTGTGTCCACCAGATTTGAACACTACGCCAGTGGTGTGTCCACCAGATTTGAACACTACGCCAGTGGTGTGTCCACCAGATTTGAACACTACGCCAGTGGTGTGTCCACCAGATTTGAACACTACGCCTGGGGTGTGTCCACCAGATTTGAACACTACGCCAGTGGTGTGTCCACCAGATTTGAACACTACGCCTGGGGTGTGTCCACCAGATTTGAACACTACGCCTAGGGTGTGTCCACCAGATTTCAACTCTACGCTAGTGGTGTGTTTACCAGATTTGAACACTACGCCAGTGGTGTGTCCACCAGATTTGAACTCTACGCCAGTGGTGTGTCCACCAGATTTGAACACTACGCATGGCGTGTGTCCACCAGATTTGAACACCACGCCTGGGGTGTGTCCACCAGATTTGAACACTACGCCAGTGGTGTGTCCACCAGATTTGAACACTACGCCTGGGGTGTGTCCAATAGATTTGAACACTACGCCAGTGGTGTGTCCACCAGATTTGAACACTACGCGAGTGGTGTGTCCACCATATTTGAACACAACGCTTGGGGTGTGTCCACCAGATTTGAACACTACGCCAGTGGTGTGTCCACCAGATTTGAACACTACGCCAGTGGTGTGTCCACCAGATTTGAACTCTACGCCAGTGGTGTGTCCACCAGATTTGAACACTACGCCAGTGGTGTGTCCACAAGATTTGAACACTACGCCAGTGGTGTGTCCACCAGATTTGAACACTACGCCAGTGGTGTGTCCACCAGATTTGAACACTACGCCAGTGGTGTGTCCACCAGATTTGAACACTACGCCAGTGGTGTGTCCACCATATTCGAACACAACGCCTGGGGTGTGTCCACCAGATTTGAACACTACGCCAGCGGTGTGTCCACCAGATTTGAACACTACGCCAGTGGTGTGTCCACCAGATTTGAACACTACGCCTGGGGTTTGTCCACCAGATTTGAACACTACGCCTGGGGTGTGTCCACCAGATTTGAACACTACGCCTGGGGTGTGTTCACCAGATTTGAACACTACGCCTGGAAGCATCATGGCTACCGAGATGGTGACCTACGTTCCATTCTCTGGCTGGATGATATCCAGCCAGACCTGCCAGGAAGAATCCATAGACGCGTAGGACAAATCTCAACACTACGCCTGGAAGTATTATGGCTACCACCGCGATGGTTACCTGCGTTCCAGTCTCTGGCTGGATGACGTCTATCGGGAAGAGTCTGATGAAGAGCATGTCCACTCCGAGGTCCGTGAACAGCCTCGCATACTTCTCAATGTGTCGCCTCTTCGCCGTCAGCCAACCAAAGAACAGCACAATTCGACGCTCCCCAGCGGCGTTCAGCAGTGGCTGTTGAAATAAATCTCTTCGTCATTTGACACTGAGAGTGAAACTGGTGTCGGACTGCATCTTAAACAAATTGGTGATTGGGCTGTTTTCGATGCAACGGTTCCCAGCATTTTGAAATTGAAGAAACGCTACCTTGCTTAGAGTTAATGTTTGAACAACTCATGGATCTAGACATTTTTATATTAACACTGTATTTACCTTAAGGTTGTTGACACGATCATTGAATGCGCGCTTGAGCAGTGAGGAGAGGCGCAAGCCCCGCCACTTGCTCTCGCTTCAGGCGCATTACTTGCTCACTGACAGTGCGACTGTAAGGGCACTGACATGCTCTGTCAAGCACCATGAAGACGAACGTAGTCCGCACTGTCATTGAGCAAGTAAATGAGCCTGAAGCAAGAGCAAGTGGGCGAGTTTGCGCCTCTCATCACTACTCTCGCACGCTCTCAATCATCGTGTCTACAGGCCTTGGTCCTCTCTCGTTTGTTTAAAAGTGGAGATACTTAGTATTTTTCTGTGCTTTTCATAGTTTATTTTACTGTTTCAATTTTTGCCAATAGCACTTAACTATGAGGCATTCAAATTGTCCAACTGGGATTGTTGGCATATCCAAGACCAGCAGTAGCTATATTTTACATACTTAAGCAATGTAGTAATATTTTTGTACCATGGTGAGTAAACTTTAGAGGACTGACCATCTAGCACATTATGATCATTCATCATTACGTGTACTGAGTTATTTCTCAAAATCACCAATACCTTTTGTACATAAATAAAATCGTAATCGAGTTACCTAATATGTTCATGATTCTGTGAGTTTCTCTTAGAAAGTGTGGACGTTTTACGAGTAAATCAGCCTCAAACTCTGTAAGTACATTTTTCCCCCGACTTTTTAAATAAAATAATCACTTATGATAAACTAGCTATTTCATACAATACTTCATTCTCAAAAATGACCTACGGGCATGGATTGAGACTTTAAATCCGCTTGAATTTGGACTCTCTCGAGGCGCCATTCATACATTTTGGCTCCTGTTAAAACGTCCTTGAAGTAACATTTTTAGCTTTAAAATTATATTCTTCATTATAATTATGATTATTACGGGCAGTCTATTTCAAGATGTGTAACACTTGTTTTCAGCACAAAAACAAGAACTTGAGCTGCTCTTATTTTTGTATCAGCTTTTTTCTTTGTATTTATTTCTGGGTTTCAATGTACAGTAGAAGTTTGTTTTTGCACGAATAAATTAAATGATCTTCCTTTCCAGACTTTGATTTTCGACTGAACTTCGATACTAACAACCCAGCGATACAGGTTGATGTGTGGTGCAGCTGCTGTGATTTTGTCCTGCATTTCTCAATAACCCCTGCGTAAATAATTTACTTTTTTCTTTTATTTAAAAAAATGGATTCTTTCTCGCAAACAAACTTCATTAAATAAAATGGCTGACAAATGTCGGGCATTTAATTTTAGGAAATGAATTTAGTATTAATGACTAATAAACACCTCAGTTACTGCTGTTTAAACTGCACTCGCTGCGAAAATATCTCAAGGCACAAATACTTATTAGCGGCCTTTTTACAATATCGAACAACAGTAAGGCAATATCCCCTTTGTCAATTCTACGAGCAGCGTTTACGCGTCAGTCAAAAACTATAATCCTGTGATTGTTTTAAAAAACACATTAAAGTCGTTTGAGCACTTTTTGCATGACCTGCATTCACTTTCACAGACGCGCGTAACAAAAACCCGTCATATTACCGTTCGTCAAACTTCCGCTAGAGCTGTTGTTACGAAGTCAAACGTAGAAATTCATTCATACGTTCATTACATATCGGTACATATGTGTACCACTTAGCAAATTGCCCATTCACGTACTAGTAACAATGGCTACTATTTCACTAATTCCCCCTTTTATTTAAATTAGACTATGGCGTACAAGTTACAATGTTATCGTGCAATTTTGCTGCTTGTTAGAAAGGATAAGAATGTAATCAACCAGTGAAGATTGCTTTTCAATTTTGCTTCTTCCAACTTAACCAAACCGACCGTCGCAACCGCGGCTACGTAGTGAACGTGTTAATGAGAATTTATAAATCACTTGTGACCTGTTAGGCTTAAGTAGATTCCTTTCATAACTAATGTTTCTGAAATAATGAGCAACTGTGGCACATCTGATCGATAATACAGGGTGTCGAATTTTTTTATTTCGTCCTACCTTGTTATTGAAAGCAGGTTCTTAAATTTTCTCCTCTATCTTATTATTGGAAGCAGAGCGTGGATCGTGACAAGCAAACAACCAAACAAACAACCCAACAAACAACCAAACAAACAACTCAACAAATAACCATTCAAACAACCAAACAAACAACCAAATAAACAATCAAACAAACAACCAAACAAACACCCAAACAAACCGCCAAACAAACAACCAAACAAACAACCAAACAAACAAACAAAACCAAGCAAGCAACCCAACTAGATCATAGAAGTTTCACAACCATGATACATAGATTAAAAATATTGGTCAGCTGATGTACACATGGTTCTTAGAGGTCACATGGTGGAACTTGTTTTTACCATCGATGTCGTTCAAGTGAGCCTCCTCTGAGGAATGAAGCTTATTGAACTTCAACAAAAACGCTTTAATTCTGACGCCACTATAATTGTCCCCTTTGCATATCTTCACATTTCGAAGCCTAATTTTATACGTATATCTGATATGAAATGACTACTCTCACTGATTTATAAATAACAGAACACATAAGGTTTATTGTCTAACAGTTACCTATTGAAATCCAACGTCTGTTCGTTAAATTGCAAAGAGTGATCAAAAGTTGCAGGTATACTCCATTGCCTGCAAGTACATTCCTTTCATCCGTTTTCCCCCGTGGCATCGAGAGAAGATCTTTTTATTTAACTTGTTTTGGACAACGTCGTCAATGTGCTATTATTCTTGTCGAATTCCTGCTCTTATGTGGTTTGTGAAGTTCCCTGGCGAGTGGTAGTCCCTTCCTCATTGTGATGTCGGTGACAACCTGATGCCAGTGGCAGTCTGATGGCGGCGGTTGTAATGGCGGTGGTTGTGATGGCGGTGGTTGTAATGGCGGTGGTTGTGATGGCGGTGGTTGCAATGGCGGTGTTTGTAATGGCGGTGGTTGCAATAGCGGTGTTTGTAATGGCGGTGGTTGTGATGGCGGTGGTTGTAATGGCGGTGGTTGTAATGGCGGTGGTTGTAATGGCGGTGGTTGTGATGGCGGTGGTTGTAATGGCGGTGGTTGTAATGGCGGTGGTTGTAATGAAGCTAACGTGTTTAATAGAATTCAAAAGTTTAAGGTTCAAAAATCAAAATTGTTTTTAAGAACGCATTGAACATGGGTTTTTAATGTATTTATTCGTTTAAAACTCCCAGCGTACGAAAGTCAATTTTAAGCAGAATTTTCAGTTTTGCTCACCTTACGAGACTGGATTAGCTCCAATGCGTGGGTCAACTTCTCGGTCGCGAAGTGTTCACAGTCCGGTAAGAAAGATTTTTCTTCAATCTGTCAAAAAACACCAATTAGAGATTAACAACTTTTTGGAAAAAGTTTTCTCCGCATTCTATATAAATAATTTGAATACAACCGCTGATATTTCACTCACGAACACTGTAGTCCAATCACTCGAATTTTTATTTGGAAATGTTATCACAAACCTAAATAACGTATCTTTCTTAGTTCGTAAGCAAACATTAACAGCTCTTCCACAATATTTACACCTCAGCTAATTCATCCCTGCTCGTGGAATACTGAATTAGCTACGCGGGACATGACGTAGCCACTGAGTTAGAAGATACGCTTTTTAATGAAATGGAATTTTTGTGCATCCTCTCGCAATAGCACTTTCTTGCTATCCTAAGAAGCACAAATACATCCAGCGTTCGTCATAAGGAGAGGCTACAAAACAACTTTCTTATTAGCTCAATCCCGAGCCAACACGTTGACTGCTTAGTGACCCACCGGTGGTCACTGAGAAGATTTCCATGAAGCCGGCAGTCTCAAACTGCATTTTTAGCATACGACTACATGATATCACTCTGGAATTATGTTTTTCTCAATTTGAAAGTTCAATGTTGAAATAGAGTTCAGTTGGAGTTGAATCTTTAATTTCAGTTTAACGCAGCGCAGTTAATGTGTTGAGACCCTGAAATGTTCACGTGCAGTTTTATACTGAACTGCATTATCCAGCTCAAATTTAAAGTCAAATCTAGTAAGCAATTTTGAAAATTGCAAACATTTACTGGATAAAGACTTCATTAAGCTTTGATTAAGTATTTATGAAAATTGAGTTTGTGACTGCTAGCAGCATTATGAATATTCCCTCCGTATACCACCGGTGGCTCACATGGCGGTTAAAGTGTTAAAGCTGTAACGTATTTTCTGCTGCTTATGTTATTCGCGCATTATTTCGATGATGGAACTCTCTCCAATATAGAAGCGCTTTCTCAAAATAGAAAAGAAGAACACCTACACCATACCACTATACCGTGCAACCACACCATACCACCACACCATACCACCACACCACACCACCACACCACACCACCAGGTAGCCTACACTCCCCTAGTTTCACGCACCTTCGAGTGCGCGGCATCTCCTCCCAAAATCCGCACCACCGTCCGTAAGCTGAAGAAGTCTATGACCTGAAAATAAGCAAATAACCTTTAAAAATTTTAGAATTTTCATAAGCCCTAAAGTAGGCTGGCCAGTAAAATTCAATCATAATACAGCACTTGAAAGAAAAAACATTTGCAACATTTTCTGCGAACTAAAATCTAAGTTTAAAGAAAAACTCGAATGCATTGTTGTCGTAGCCACGCTCACAATGAATGCATATCGTACTTTTTTAAAAATTACATTATACTTTTGTGCTACATTGAAAATGGGAGGTTTTTTATGCACGCAGTGAGATTGCTTTGGTAAGGAACCCACAAGTGGCTTTTTTCAAATGGGAATAGTTAAATAGAATAGAGATAAATTGCGCTGTGCTAAAACAATCTTTATTGGACGGAAAAATTTTCTTGCATTTCGCACCGTCATAAACATAGCGCATAAAATCAGCTCTGAAAATATTCTCAAGGCGTCGCTAGTCCTAGGAATTTATAGCAGAGCAAGTCAAATGGTAGTCTGTGCACTAGTGGTCTGAAGTGAGTTTCCTCGAAAAGAAGTGTTTTCAGTAGTGTCAGCACATAACTTCTGTTATTTTGCTTCTCCAGCTGGAGTCAGCAACTCAAATTGTCAAAGTTTTGCTAAAAAGTAGGAAATTTTCCTTGTATCCCACTTTTCCCATTTTATGATGGAAGTACCTCCATCAAAAGAACGAAGAAGTTAACATCACATTTCACTAAGGAGTCAAGAGTTTTTTGCACTCCCACAGTTTCGATGCTTAATTTGACGATTAGGTCACAGCATGTCACCAGATCTCGTTTGATGATTTCCCTATCGTTGCACGGAAGAAAAGATCTCCTGTACTGTATGTCCCACAAAAATCCGAACCGAGTATTTATTTTCCCGCATCAGTAATACCATCATAGTCAGTAATACCTTTTCTATAGGTTAATTTTGAAGGAAAATTTTGCTAGAAATTAAATTCTCATGGTATTACTGATTCGAGAAAATAAATACTCGGTTCGGGTTTTTGTGTAAACCGTTCATTGAACCAAAATCTTGCCCATTGAGCACACCTTTCCCCGAAAGAAAAAGGTGTTATTCTCCCATTCGCCATCGCACTCGACCTTTACTACAAAAATCCAGAATTTAAATTCGGGAAATCTTCATCTCTCTGTAGATCTTCTCGAAATCCTATACATAACGAACTCCTTTCCCCGTAAGAAAATAATGTCATTTTCCCATTCTTCATCGTGCTCCACTGGTTGGATACCAGCGGAGTGCGATCCAAGTCTTGCCTGGATACCAGGCGATAAGTGTTGACTGTGTTTCATCCAAGTGCATCCTGTTATCCAAGTGTTGCCTGGATAGCAGGGTGGCCACTGGTATCCACGATTCAAATCAAGAAAATCATTCTGCCCATTCCAGCAACGTAGCTCAGCTGTTCGTTCCCTTCCTGATCGTTCGCGACGAGCTGTGCAGGTTTTTGTAGGAATTATGAAACCGCGCTCAACAATCAAGTTTTTTTATTTATGTGCGGTAGTTGAGAGTGAAATCCAGACCCCCTCACTGACACAAACGGGCACAGACTATATGTAGAGGAGCCGGCTCATGGAATAAAAAGGCCAAAACCATGTTTTCTGCAATGTGTTAAAGTCTCGTACCTACGATGAACTCTTGCAATCCCGTAATTTTGTCCATAATTTGTCTCGTGATAGATAATGTTCGTGTTCCACATCTTAGTTATAGATATTTGTCGCCTCCTTTTGTGGTTCTATTAGTATCATTTTTGTGAATTTGACTTACTCACGATTTTGTGTAGGTATCCTTCATTTAAATTTTGAAGTAAGAGTGTATAGTGCATATTTCCTTTCACAAGCATTAATATCTACTAGTGTGCACGGCCCGCCAAAAATGACGGGATTCCATAACTTTCTTGAAGAAATTTTTCAGATGTGGATGACAAAAAAATATATCGATCCTAACAGCACCCGTGGTAAAAACTATTCTTGTACTTGTGCCCTGGTGAAACCGTATCACAGATACGGTCATTATAACTACCCTTATGAGCGTGACAGAGAAATGGAAGGAGCGGACTCCAAACAAATAAACCAAGGGTATTATTAGGGAGTTGCGGACCCGTGGAAATTCCACTGACAATGTCATCGTTAAGTGGACCCGTGAAAAAATTCCGTCAACATTACTTACCCATCCTAACCTATCATGTCCTCACCGAATCTATCCTGATAAAATGTCAAACATATCAATGCATGTAAGGCCATCTTTCAGTACACTGAGGAATTCGGTATCCATGATACTGCAAACTCAGACATCCTATGTTTCTTAAGAAGCGGACATCAAACAGATAAACAAATAAATGTATAAATAAACACACAACGGGTATTATTAGGTTAGGTTATTGTGCATGTACAGTACTAAATATGCATCATCTGTTTTTAAATACTTCACTACTTTGTTGACTCTACCCAGAATTTATTTTTCGGTTTTAATAGAGGGGTTTACAGTTACCAAGGGAAATTAACCATGTGGTACTTTTTAAAATAAACTCAAAATAAAATCAGAAAATGCTCTCAGATATGGTGGCAACTCACAATAATTATTGTAATAAATTAAAACCGACAACCGAAACAAGAATTTTGCGCAACTCGAATTTTTAGTTTCCTTCAACTTCATAAATGAATTCTAATGAAAGTCCAAACAAGATGAGTGTCCGAAAAGTGCAAAAAATTATTTTGTGGCCATCAACTCTTTAATAAATTTCTCAGAGTTAATTTCACTTTAATAAATTTTCCTTAAAATTATTGCTTCTTTATAAGTCAATTATAATAATGTAAAGTAAGAGATCGAATTATAAAACGTTCAAAAGTGCGCCATTATTCCAATAAAGAGTGCATAAAATAACCACTAGGGAGTCTGCAACCCATTAAAGAATGCATTCTTTTTCATTGCCATACGCGTCAAATGAGCACACGTGCGACATCACTTCATTTACGAGTCGAGTGCGATGTTAACCTATTAGAGAGCGGATGCGTCATTAACCCATTAAAGAGTGTATCAAATAACAACGTGTGCGTCATTATTTCATTAAAGAACGCATCAAATAACCGCGAATGTATCATTATCTCATCAAAGAGTGCATCAAATAACCATGAATGCATCATAATCTCATTAAAGAGCGGATCAAATAACTACGCGTGCATCATCACAGCTCAGGTCGCATCACCCAGCTTAAACCCCTAGCGCCCGAGTGGACTCTACGGTCCTCTTTCGAAAATAGCCTCAATATATTGTCTTTCTCGTTAAATTGGTTCCCTATTACGTTCTTTAGAGTTCACTGCCGAGTGGCAGTTCCTTCCTCATCCTGATATCGGTGACTGCCTGATGTCGGCGCCAGTTTAGTGACGGTGGTTGTGAAAACGGTAATATGAGTACAAAAATTCCGACGTTGAAGGATTAAACCTCACCTGTTTAGGAAGCCATGCGACGCTCGGCAAGATGACGTTGTAGAGATAGTGCGATGGGTCGCTCCAGGACGGCTTTCTCTGCACGATAATTTTCTTCTCTTGCTGCATAATTGTTGTTTAATTTCTTGATGAATTTCAGATTAATAATTTTGCGTCACTTAATCTGACAGTTTCAACCACTTGAAGTGCCTGTTTCGACCACATGAAACGCCCGTTTCAACCACTTGCAATACCAGCTTCAGATTGTTCGAATAGCACAAGTTTTTCTGCCCTAACAGATTATTCAACCTGAAACTTTTGAGATAGCATGAGATGAAGTACAAAATTATATTCATTTATTACAGTCAAACTAAAACACAAGTTGTTTAAGTGTCTACAATGTACGGAGGCTAGTAATAACTTAATATTTATAAATATTTAATAGGAAACCTCCTGATATAACACAGTATTTGTTTTTAAAAGTGTTTTTATGGTGAAAAAAAATGTTTAAAAAATTAAGAATTACTTTTGGTGTTCTTTTTAGAATTTCTGGAGTAAAAGCATTTTTTTTTTGAGAATGTGAACTGGCAATCACTGATTCAGATCAACAGATAAAGCACAGCAGTTATTCTTTGAGAATGATGAAATCAGAATTAATATTTAAGCAACGACTGTGACCAGGGTGGATACATTCGCTTTGTTTTCAAATTTACAAGATCAATTTAAGACAAATTCGAATTAATCTGATGAAATGAACAATCATGAGGCCTTAAGCCTGTATCACTGATACGCTCATCACACTCTGCCAGTGAACAGATGCTAGTGATATCTTACGAAGCATTAAAGAAATTAAATGATTCATCAAATGGCATCAATTTTATCACGCCATACTCGGTAATCAGTAAGGGGTGACGCCTGTATCACTGATACGCTCATCACACTCTGCCAAATGGTTACATTTCACAAAGTATCAAAGAAATTAAACGATTTATCGAATGCCGTTAATCTTACAGACCGTGCTCGGTAACCAGTAATAAAAAACTCTGTACACATGATGCAACGACTCGTACCATTCTCGTGCCAGTGCAACTATCATTCTTGTACCACGGCGAGCGAGAACCATCGAAGTCACTTTCACTCAGCACGAAGGCGTCCTACGTTGTTACATCTGATGACCCACACTTCCCTGGCCCATATTGCGGTACGAAAGTATGGAAGCATGATAGTGCGGTTGTGACCCAGACTATCACTCCAAGTTGTGAAACGTACCGGGAATTTTCGGTAAACATGGCTTTTATTGACAAACTAAAGACTTTTGCCTCACTGTAGTGTTTTAGTTCAATAGGGTTTTTATCATTTTTCCGCTAATGCATTGCGTATCCTTCTTTAGTCAATTCACTCGTTTTTTTCGCTATCTACTTGAGTGAAATTTGTGTTTTGTTCACTGAACTGAAGTTTGCCTTTTCCATAAACGTATGTAGCACGGTACTTCTTCAATGACTGAAGGTATGAAACCATGCCCCACTGAAGCGACTATAAAAACTCTGACAAAACTTCTTTTAATTCGAAGAAATAAGTGTTCCACTCATTAATAATAATTTAGTAATTAATTAAACATATTGATAATTCTTCCACTCATACTCGAGTGACTAAATTATGAGTGGCATAGAAATACACATTCACCATCAATATTTACGCGCAAGCAACAATGCATTGGTATTATCATCAGGAGCGGAATTTTATAAATATGTGATCCAATGAGTATAATATTTACTTATGTGGGAAGTTGAAAGTTCTTTCGTAAATATACATATCTTGAAAATATCAAGTAATTGACGCCAATTTCAAGACCATATGAAATTTGTGGTCAACGCCGGAATTTTTGTCAAAAAATGCCTCAGGGTTCACTTTTTTAAAGCGATTCACACACTTGTAGGTTTCGACCTTTTGAAACAATTCAGTTATAATAAATAATTGTAAAATAATGCTAGCCTCACTATAATGCTGATAACAGCATTTACCTGCTACGTAGAAGCCATGTACTATCGGAATTCGTTCATTGCAGTGTACGTTGCATGTAAGCACTGGTGCCCTGAAGGTGATAAATCTAATCTGTGTGCGCAAGTTGATAGCGCTTTTGAAAAGGTAATTCTCACCAAATTTGAATGTCATACTAAGAAAATTGAAGAGAGTTGTGCGTGTTGAAAACCATAATCTGTAAAAATTGTTGCGTTCGCGCATTCACTTCCTGAATACTTTCTATGGGTGGTGCAGGGGTGGTGAGGTGCAGGGGTGGTGAGGTGCAGG
>JACJUY010002491.1:90909-106113 GCA_014220935.1 Platorchestia sp. MABIK | reverse complement strand
AGCTGCGGCTATCATACTAGCTGCGGCTGTCATACCAGCTGCGGCTGTCATACCAGCTGTGGCTGTCATACCAGCTGCGGCTGTCATACCAGCTGCGGCTGTCATACCAGCTGCGGCTGTCATACCAGCTGCGGCTGTCATACCAGCTGCGGCTGTCATACCAGCTGCGGCTGTCATTCCAGCTGCGGCTGTCATACCAGCTGCGGCTCTTATACCAGCTGCGGCTCTTATACTAGCTGCGGCTGTCATACCAGCTGCGGCTGTCATACCAGCTGCGGCTGTCATACTAGCTGCGGATGTCATACCAGCTGCGGATGTCATACCAGCTGCGGCTGTCATACCAGCTGCGGCTGTCATACTAGCTGCGGCTGTCATACCAGCTGCGGCTGTCATACCAGCTGCGGCTGTCATACCAGCTGCGGCTGTCATACCAGCTGCGGCTGTCATACTAGCTGCGGCTGTCATACCAGCTGCGGCTGTCATACCAGCTGCGGCTGTCATACCAGCTGCGGCTGTCACACCAGCTGCAAGACGAGATGCTAAACAATAGACAAAATCTTGTAAATAGCGCACAGTCTGATATAAGTATTTCCCCATATAATTATTATTATTATATAAGTTCTCATGTAATTATTTTCTGCGGCACGCACGCAGGTGAATGTTTACACGAGTGAAGGTGCGGTGACACTTTGACTGCAACGTGCACCACCGGTGGGACACGGAGGGGTTTTTCGTTATGCTACTGACTGACCAGTAGTCACAAGCCTAATTTTCTTGAGTACTTAATTGGAGCTAAATGAAGGCGTTGTGCAATTGATTTTTGCTCTTTTCTAAATGGATTACCACAATTGACTTTAAATTTGAGTTGAATATTGATCTTCAGTTTGACCCTTTTCGGTGACAGCGTTAAATTGCTTGGTATGAAGTAGCTTTTGCGTGACTTGCTTGAGTTTTAATTCATTAAATTTATTTTTAGAATTTAAACATCTAATTATTTCAATTTTTTTTTGAGTAATAATTCAATCATTAACTTGATGCGTGCAGAAAAAGTCCTGTTTTCCCATTAATAACTTTGCCGCATTTAATTCAGCCAATGGCTGTCAAATCTCCAAGCCTGACCCTAGATTGGCAACACAGCAGTGACGTCACACAGCTGGTCACAACAATGGTGGCGGTGTGAAGACGAAAATAAATGTATTGCTCTGTGTAAGGTTTTCCAGATTTTCGATGGAAATGTATATGAGGGATCAAAAATTACATGCGTTCTGCGCGAAGATAATCATAGATTTAATGTACACTTTTTGGTCTCATATATCAGGTGTTTTCTTACGTTACATTTTTACGCACAATATCCATATATGTATATACACACTCATATATATGTCTCCAATCGAGTTAAATTTGCTGGTGTATAAATTTGAAAAAATATATATTTATATATCAAATGAGGTTCAAGGAAAATACAAACGTGGAAGTTCCCTATTCCACGTATTTTTTTGTTCATCACATGCGCCAAATTTTGCTATAACTGACTATTTGTGACGACCTTACGCAATATTGGATCATTTCATATCGAATTATTTTCATTTTCAGAAAGGAAAAATTGTGTGTAGAACTTGTGCATTGTGTTAAGTCATTTACCCCAGTGGGGCCCTTCTGATGTTGAAAATGAATGTGTGAGTGCAATGCTTCCTTTGTTTATATTCTCTGATAAAATGAGCAGGCTGATTATACTTCTGTAGTATTTAAAAAAACAGCAAATTGATATTTTTATTACGCCTTGAATATTACTAGCAAATTTAACTTTTTTTACGCTCGAAATAATAAAAGCACTTCCAACTTTTTTACGCTTCAAATAATTATGGCAAATTTAATTTTTTGAATGCATGAAATAACAATAGGAAATTCAACTTTTTTACGCTCGATATAATGACAGCAAATTGAAAATTATGTACCAGTTAATATAATGGCAATCGAATTGAACATTTTTGTTACACCTATTGCGCAGAACAAGCATCACTGTTTAACTCCACATATTTTCTAAAACCTATTCATCTGTGTTCCCTGATCAATGTACAATACACAACAACTAGCTCCATTTCCCTACTTCTTATGTCCAACCAATGTCCAACATATCATGCTTGAACTTTATTGGAAAAAACAATTTTTCTATTCATCACAACAGTAACCTCCGACCACTGCTGTGACGTCACGATGTCTGTGAGCAGGTATACATTCGTTGGTTCTGTAGGCAGGGTGTCACAAGTGTCACCTAATGAGGTGCCAAACAGTGAAGTGTCCCAGGGCAAATTGTACCAACATGGTGTCCCAACAAAGTGTCTCAACAGAGCATCCAAGTACAAAGCGCCCCAGAGCTAAATGTCCTAATAAGTTATCCAAACAAAGTGTCCCAATAGAGTGTCCCAATAGAGTGTCCCAATAGAGTGTCCCAATAGAGTGTCCCAATAGAGTGTCCCGATAGAGTGTCCCAATAGAGTGTCCCAATAGAGTGTCCCAATAGAGTGTCCCAATAGAGTGTCCCAATAGAGTGTCCCAATAGAGTGTCCCAATAGAGTGTCCCAATAGAGTGTCCCAATAGAGTGTCCCAATAGAGTTTCCCAATAGAGTGTCCCAATAGAGTGTCCCAATAAAGTGTCTCAACAAAGCGTCACAACAAAGTGTCTTTGTAGAAAGTGTACCAGTACGAAGTATCTCAGCAAAGAGCCTCCTGATACCAAGTGTCCTAATAAAAGGAAACGTTACTACAAAGTGTCCCAATAAAGTGTCACGCCAGAATGCGGAATTAGATCGACCAGCCTCGCGCAGACGCGCTTGTGCGTCACCGTTACCGTCAGGAAGGGGGGAGGAGAGGAGGAGGGGGGGGGAGGGGGGTGGAAAGGGGGAGGTAAGATCACAAACAAACCCCCCCCCCCCTCACCTCTCTAGCCAATAACATTCTTCATTTCAACGCCTTGAATTCCTGCATTGATTGGACCTGCAAGAAATTCGGGTGTTCTGGGGGGCGAAATCGAACTTTTTTCTGCGTTACCTGCGTGCCAATACAAAAATACCGGTGGAAGCATTGAGAAGTCGTCGTGGTATAATCTTTCCCCATGTCAAGTCTCACATGAAATTCACCTCAACCTCACATGGCGGCCGCCGTTCGTCATGACGTCACGACTGGAGTCGCTCATCATACGGAGCGAAAAAATGAACATATCAAGTACCAAGTACATACAAAAAATTTCGCGACGGAATTCGCTAATTCGAAGAATAACTTTCTTCTCCAAACATTTGCTCCAATGCCTGCTTTTCCAGCCTCCAACGTGGCGTTGTCAAGTCTGCGTCTTCGGTGTCTTGAAAGAAATTAGGTTTGGCGTCTTGAAATACATGAAATTCGGAAAATGTGGGGTCCCGAACTCAGAGTTGGGTGGGCCTTTCTTTAAATGAAACCATTTTTTGCATTTTAAAGACCATTTATTTACGGTTCCCTGCTGTCCTGGTTTTTCAACACTTCTAACTTTCTTCTTCAACTTTGATATTGTTTTTTAGTCCCTGTATTTTGAACTTACTTTTTTTGTACGCTGGGGATCTTATGCTCGAACACACCTTGTGCATCGATTCCGCGTTCCCTTAACTCCAAGCTAAATGGCGCTTTCCTCCTTCCTTCTTTTCCGTATAGGTGCACTGTCTATATTATCCACGTTATATACATAGACATAAAGACTCGTCTCCTTTATTCGTTTCGAAAGCTGGGGCGGTATTCAGGATACACGTACGTAAAATGGAGCTGGGCAGGCGTCCAGTCTGCACCAGCTGGGAGCTGAGCAGGCGTCCAGTCTGCACCAGCTGGGAGCTGGGCAGGCGTCCAGTCTGCACCAGCTGGGAGCTGAGCAGGCGTCCAGTCTGCACCAGCTGGGAGCTGAGCAGGCGTCCAGTCTGCACCAGCTGAGGGCTGGACAGGCGCCCAGCACACACCAGCTGGGAGTGGCTAGGAATCCAAGGCCGCGGCTCAACTCGCCTAGCTGTAGCGCCGCTTTTCCTAGCCTCCGCTCACGTGATGTGGTAGTGACGCTAGGATACGCCAGTAATGACGCTAGGATACGCCAGCATACCAGTTTACCGTCACTGAGTTACTACAAGTGTCACTAGACAATAACGCTCGTTATTAAGTAATCATGCAACACTTCTTCCTTTTTCCGCATGAATTCACACTTGTTTGTCATTGCCAATCCTAAATACATGGCTTTTTTCAAACAAAATTCACAAGTGCATTTCATGACTAAGTTTCATCACAAGAAATTCCGTACTTGACAATGAAACCGCGATTTAGCTTTTGTTTTTGATTTTCCCACGGAAGTTTGGATGCCTCGTGTCGATTTAAATCATTCTAATACTATACATTCCCCGCTATAGAATTTCATGTCGCTTTCACACCATGATATCTGTCAAGTGTAATTCCCATATTTGAGTTGAAATTTAAATGAGCGAAATGAATCAGAAATATGTAGTCGTTTCTCTCGTGCCAACACTCAAGATACGATCGAGAACGTGAAGGGTCTCGATCCCGCTCCATTTTACGTACGTGTATCCTAGATACCGCCCTAGCCTGTCAAGACGAATAAAGGAGACGAGTCTTTGTGTCAATGTAGATGATGTAAATTATACCGGGTGTCCTCAAAAAATGTATCCTATGACCGATGTACTTATATATGGTACCCATATTTAAAAATTTAGTTCCGGTAACATATATATAGAAATTGGTTGGTAGATACATTTTGTGTGGACACCCTGTATATGTTATCCACCTGTGGGAAATTGTCTACATACAAACGGAATTAGATAGTTTCTTCTAGACACGTTGGTTTGAATATAGTAAAATGTGTTGTACATTGTAGTTGCCGTACGGAAGAGGGGGACTGGTATTCCTCTTCGTCTCAAAAAACAGCCACGGAAATTACAATTGGAGGAAATAACATCTCTACGAAAAATTTGCGGAAATTATTTTTCAGAACTCCATGCAAATAAGGGAGCATTTTGTTCATGAGTGCAAGTTTTCAGGATAACTTTTTTAACCCAGTTCTACACGGAAAAAAAAGTTCGCACGATGATTGAGGGAAGGAAAAGGCAGGTTATCCACCACTTGTTTACTCAGGGAATTTCAACATCAAGACAGATGCATGACACACATAGGACGCAAACTGCATATGTATATGTACATGTAGGGTACAGCAAGCCTATACTAGCTTACATACAGTATACGTACAGCATACACATTTGAATCCAAGTCATCTTGGTAACCAAGTCATCTCGGAATCTGTCATCTTAGAATTCAAATCATCTTAATATGACGTTGAACAGAGAGTGTAACGTCATAAAAGCATCGCAATTAGTCGTTACGAAGGAATGCTTTTTAGAATCTGCAAAACTCCGCATCTAAACCACCGAAGCGTTCTTCCTCCAACGTGTTTTTTGAGTCTTTTTAGGTTATTTTTCTTACACAATTACGAGAATTGATAAAATATCTAAAAGACAAAATCGTGACGATGGAATGCGAGATTAGAGAGCGTTCATCTGCACACCAACATCAACTGAAAATACGCACGCAAAAATAAAAGAGTGCGCGCACACACACACACACACACACACACAAAATGCATTGATCAAAAGATCTACAATTGCACACCAAACCAAGACAACTGCATACCAAAAAATACATGCACTTCCATAAAAAGAAGGCTGACTAAACAGAAGCAATCCAGTCATTCAAGTATCAATGATTGCAAAAATAGACCGGCAATCTCGAGACTTAAGTCAAGACTCAAGTCTACAAGTCACAAAGACTTGAGTCTTGATTGACAAATGCCCCTCCGCCGTATCCTAGATACCGCCCTAGCTTTTGACGACAAATAAAAATGAGTCTGTTTTTTAATCCAAACAGGGAAATATATATATATAGATTGTTGGACTTAGAGGAAATTGTCTTCTAGAAGAATCGGGGATTTATACAAGGCTCGTTAGTTTGAATAGAAAAAAAGTAGTTTTCAGAATTAAATGGCGTGTTTTAGATAGAAAAGCAGAGTTTTTTCGAAATCTAGTCCCAAAAAAAAATTCGGATGGATAACACAGCGGTTCCAATACAAATATTAGGAATAAATACGGTAGTTAACCAACATAGATGACTGTCTCGTCATCGGCCCCCCCAACCAAATCGTTTCCAAGCAAAAAAAAAAAGTTGCGAAGAAGAACGCGCAAGGAAAAACTGCACCAAAAAACTGCTGTTATGATATTGGATAATAAAAAAAGGTACGAAATTATTGCATAAATCAATCAAAAAACCGGAAGCTGGGACGTGAATATTTACAAAGGCAGACTGAACAAAATAAAAGCAATGAATGCAAACGCAGGAAAACAAAAAGTCAAAGGACGTAAGCTGGTCTACTAAAAACAACATCATTTCCTAGGAAAAATAACCTTCCGAACAACACAAGCAGCAGCGTTCACGAACTCAAAAAAAAAACAATTCAGTTAGAATTGCACGAAAAAAAGCACTTCATGGACGCAGCGAACAAGGAATATGGAAGACAATGCAAAAAATGACATCATCAAGCAAGCGACTATAAAAGAACTAACGGTTTGAAAGCGCCAGTCAAAACTAACGGTGTTCTATTGACGAGCATCTCTATAACGTACAACAGTTATACTTTAGTTGGAGTTATACTTTGATGTTGTGTAACTATAACTTTGCATGTATTATGACTATATGAACTTGAATATAGCATTACTATATGCAATCATCAGATATTAACGGTTATTTGCAAAAAAAATAAACGGTAAATTAAAAAATGAACCACTGTCAACACATCTGAAGGATAGGGGGAAAAAAAGACGTGTATTTGTCAGATGTAAAGAATAATAGAAAGATAGACGGAAGTAAAGGATACGAAACAGAAATGAACAGCAATTGATAGAAATAAATGATAATAGCAATTCAGAAAAGAAACAATAACAGCAAGAAATAAACAATAATTGAGAGAAATAAACAATAACGGCAAGAAATGAACAGCAATTGAGAGAAATAAACAATCATGGCAAGAAATGAACAGCAATCCAAAGAAATAAACAGTAACTCGCAGAAATGTAGAACCAGAAGCAATCCTGTAAGCAGGAAACAAATGACGGCACGGAAGCGCAGCGGCCGCAAACAAAACAAAGCAAATTCCTAAGTTTCTGCGCAGGTTGTCACAAAAATCAGAATAAAAGAACTGTTCTGGTTTTACTTGCAGACCGGAACTGCTACTGAAAACGTGTTCCCATCTCCCGTAGAGTTTACAACCCCTGCATCGCTTTTTTTCCTTGTAAATTCTTTTGTAATTTCGACCAATTACTTGATGCGATACAAATACATCGAAATTTATTTCTACAATTTAAAGAGTCCTACAATAGAAAACGTAATTTGATTCACAATGAACACGAAGAACTTATGTACGAATCAGGCAAGAATCTACGACAACCACGGCAGAAAGCAGAACGCGTTGCATGCAGACGCAACACATTCATTTTATCACGACACAAAAGCAGCACAACTGCACACAAAGTTGCCTGTACACAGCACACTGCGTCACACAGCGCAGCACACAATAGTCTATGTGTGTACTATATAATAGAGTATGGCGGCAGTACGATATACATCGCACACGCTACCTTCATCACAGTCATCTTATACATTTATAGATATTTATAGACCTATTGCAATCAGTGATTGCGCTCCAAGCAATCATACAATCGGAGGCACAATGACGACAATTGTGAAGCAGACAATGATTATCGAGCGACAATCACGAAACACTCCAATTGTCGACGACAATAGCGAAGCAGACAATGATTGTTGACGACAATTGCGAAGCAGACAATGATTGTTTGGCGACTAGCCGATGATCATGAAAATCAGTATCGCAATGTTTACAATAATCGCCATGTCCACGACTGAATGCTGCGATACCTACACCTACCGACAAGCGATCGCTACAATGTCTGCGATACGAAGCGTACGATAATGCTGACGAAGAACAAACGTACACAACACAAATCAGAACGCACATATCGCGTGTGTGCCACACACACACACAGCATCATGAAGAAACAATAAAATATGTAGCAACATGTTGCAGCAAGTGGTGTATTGTAACAGTGTCATATTGTGACAAGAAGAGGACAATGCATTATTTCCTGTGGTAGTATTGTAGCACAAGTAGCGTATTGTAACAAAACATAGTCGCATTGTAGTGCAAGTGGCGAGTTGTAACAAGCCGTATTGTAGCACCAGTGGCATATTGTACCACAATGAGGACAATGCAAGTCCCCCGGTCCACACGCGCATTCCTGCCGCGCAAAGGTCAAGGCAGCGCAGGAGTGAGCAGCAGCGGCAGCGAGCGCCTGACCTTTGCTATATAGTCCCAGGCAGTCGTTCTATTGTCGGACTCAGGGAAAATTTCAGGGGAACTGCCGGGGGAATACAAGGTGATCTTTTATTCCCCCTGATTTGGGGTAAAATTTAGGGTAAAATGAATCTTGGGGTAAAAGTTAGGTTAAAATGGGGTAAAATTAGTATAACTGAGAAGCTGTCATGCTAAAAAAAAATTTTGCGTGAATTTTTTTTGAAAATTTAGGTGAATTTTTGTCTCATAACCCAGCCTTAGTTAACTTCAGCTTCAGTTGCCTAGTAGACTTCAGCATCAGTTACAGTAGCTCGATTACAACAGTTACATAACTGAGGTTGGCCAAAACGTAATTCCTATAGTCAAAAACATATCAAAATTCAGTCAAGGGAAATCCTCGTAACAGAACCGACCACATCAATTTAACATGACAAATCAAGTGAATAAGAATTCTCTGAACACAAGTAAAAATTGACATATTACTTACAGGCTCTCATAGAGGCACACAAAACACGTGTAGATGTTTCACATCAGTTAAATACAGGTGTGATGGCTATTGCATAGTGGGATGTGTGTGTGTGATTGTGTGTATGTATGAGAGTGTGTATGCATGTATGACGATGCGAGTCTAGGTCATAACACAGCGAACTGTATACCAACGCAAACAGCACACACCACCTTCATAAAAAAATAAGCTACAAAAAATGACCCTTTATAAGTTGGCATTTCGGCAATTTTCCACAAATCTCTCTAGCAAATTCAGCAATATTGGAGTGTGGCACTAAACAATAACTGTTTTGAAGATACAACCAGAAACATAACTAATGAATACCAAGTTCCGCATTGCAGAATAGCTCTGAGGAATGGTCAAAATATTACAAAGCCTGCTACCCAAAACACCAAATGTCGCATTGCAGAATAGCTCTGAGGAATAGACAAACATAGCGTACTACTACACAAACATTCAAGAATAAATGAGGACTACACAACATATAAGAAGCGAGACGCAAGATCTCGACAAGAACATCACTCGACCGACGGTCATCGCATAGGGCTCGACTTGGTAGAAGAATCCGACTCGTCAGTAGAGGAAGTTCGGCCCTCTCGCCTCCGGTTGTAGAATTTAGGCCTGGGGATGATCCATTCTTCGTCGGACTCTGATCCTGCAGATCCTGTCCTTCCTCCCCAGCGGATTGGGGAAGCCGAAGGATTCTGTTGGGTCCTATGACGAGGTTGTTGCTGTTGTTGTCGTTGCGGTTGTTGTTGTTTGACGTGGTGAGTGACTGGGACAGAGACACGTCTGTTGCGCTGCACCAAGAGGTCTTGCTCGTCACCAGAACTAGTAGAGCTGTACACGGGACTGCTAGTGGCGCTAGTTTTGCGACTGGGCACCGCACTGCGTGGAGGTGCACGTTTGTGCGCACTGTTGAGCGTAGCGTAAGTCTCAGTGTCGTGACCGCCAGCCAAAGCGCGTTCTTCCCTAAGTCGATCAAAGAGAGGGTGACCAGTTCTCTGTATGGAACGAACCTTCTCCTCTCGGTCCATGTTCTCCAAAGTCTTGCGGTAGTGAATCTGCTCCACGGACTCGTAAATGTTGTCAACGGACGCTGCGCCTGTCAAAGATCCAATCAAAGCGAGGATCTCTCCGTTGGCCGTGAGACTCATTTTGTTTTCCTTGTTGTTCGATTTGCTTCCGAGGGAGTTCATTGAGTTTTTGTCTTTCTTGTTTTTGTCTTTTCCTTTGGGGGGGTCCCTCATGAGACCGCGGCCGCGGTGCGTCTCCATGAATCGATCGAGATAACGATCATCGTCCTGGGATCCGAGGAGTTGGAGGCTGTTGAAGCCCTCCTGACGACGTGGCTGCTGGTGGTGACGGACGTGCCCCACGTCTCCGTCATAGGACTGCTGACGGCGGAGACCCTCGAAGAGTTTGTGGGGTCGTCGGTCACCGTTGTTTCTGTGGTGGTTCTCGACTCTCACTTTCTCGTACTGGTGCCCGAAGTCGCGCTGCGGCGGCCCCTGGTGGAGGTGGTGGTGGTTCAGCTTAGCTAAGCTGTATGAGCGAGCTGGTGGATATACCTGAGCCATGGCCACGGGTTCCTTAGCCATCGATGGATAATAACCGTGCATTTTGTGTCGTGGAGGCGCTGAAACAAAGATTCGTGGCAAACTGCGGCGCTGAAGTCAAGATTTGCGTCTTGTCACGAGCAGGGTATGCACTCAAGTAAAGGTTTCTCTCACCACAGCAGGCTGTACAGGAATATATTGCACAATTTCCGAACACTTTAATATCACCGGAGAGCACTTGAACTTGACACCGTTCGACTGATTGCGTAAAACCACACAGCAAGCAATGAAAGTTCAAGAGGCACTGGGGAGCGGAAATAATTCCTCGATAACACTTTGAAGACACCTACACAAACGTGGCTGATCTCCAGCGGCGAGACTTCAAGAAAGACAGGAAATCCTGCGAGATGTCGAGGCACAAGGGAAATCTCCAAAACCCGAATTAAGAAGGTCAGCAAGTTGCCAAGGATCGTCGGCTTGACTTCCCAGCGAGATGACTAAACTGAACAGGTCCGTAAATGCGAGGCACCGTCTGAAGGCCGAGACACAAAGACCGACTGGTCTAGATACGAGTTCTTGCAAGCTTCAATTCGGCGTTGTCCTTCACGTGAGTGAACTAAAGGTGGACAGTTTCCTGAATTTCCACGCGTTTTTTCAAAAGGCATGAAAGGACTTCCAAGCAGAACGTCACGTCGGCGGTGGCGGGAGTTTCGAGCAGCTTCGCTAACTCGAATTTTGATTCGCAATCTTCGTCGTAACTTGACCAGGGAGATCAAGTTTCATACGAGACTTACGACACGCACTTCTCAAGCGATCTCCTATGATAGGATTGAACGCTAACGACAACGGCACTGTTTCCAAGCAACTTTGTAAACTTGAGAAACAAAGCCAGTACTGTTTCCAAGGAATTTCGCAAAGTACGAAAACTTGAGAAACAAAACCAAGTCCTTTAGAGCAGGCTACCTTAGTTGGGCACTCCTGCAAGGACAAGAGCGTACTGCCGAAGGAGAAGAGAAGGCGTGACCGACCGCGACGGAGTCTGGGCGCAAAGTGGTGCAAGTGGGAGCCCGCTTTGCCTTCATTATTGCGGCTACACCCTTGTCCGTCCAACGGTTGGTCCCTCCCTCCTCCCTCTCCGCTGTCACTCCCTTCCCTCCCCACCGCTTTGATGGTCACAAGCCCCACCCCCCGCGCCAACCCCCCTCCCCTCCCCAAGTCTGAACTCGAGAACCCCAATACAACACACCCCAGGAAATCCCCTCGAGGCAGCCGTTACTCTCTGAGATTCCCCGCACATTCCAAGCTCGGTGATGCACTCACAACAATCCTCCTCCGGAAATTGAAAATATCTATTTTCGGGCGCCCGAAAACTCGGGAACACTTTGTTCTCAGGTGCTATTTTTGGTGAGCTTGTTTTCGGTACTGAACAAACAACAGGTGTTGTCGTTGGTTTTCAATACCGAACAACAAACCGCAGATGTTGATGTGGTGTGCTCTAAATAGACATGCCGCCATACATGAACCAAAAATTAATAGAGTAATTAAGCAATCTGACATGAATATGTAGGTAAATTCGTACGTAAATACCGAAAATGAATTTGTAGGTGAATACAGAATCTGAATATGTTGGTGAATACAGAATATGAATAGATTGGTGAACACAGAATATGAATATGTTGGTGAATACAGAAAATGAATATATTGGTGAATACAGAATATGAATATATTGGTGAATACAGAATATGAATATGTAGGTAAATACCATACCGAGGGTTAAAACAAGAAATATTGCGGTCAAAGAAACGAAATAAAAATACGGTGCTATGTTTCGTAGTGATCGTGATCACCACCACTACCACTAATGGTGACCACACCACCACAACAACGACAACAAGCAGCACAACACCAGAGAGGCGCAGGACAGCAACAGCAGCGGCAGCCTACCTTGCTGGAGGCGTGGTGCCCCCCTATCCCTTCCCCCCTTACCTGCATCCCCCCCCCCCTTGCTACCAGGCCCCTTCCCCCCCGTTGCATGGACATCCCCACTCTCCCTTTGGAAAAACTACCCTACAACCTCATTTTTCTTCTCCCACCTGCCACTCCCTTTTGTAAAGTAGGAAAGAAAGCACGATGAACGAAAGGTTGTCACTCCAGATGCACTGAATACTACTGTACACAATAAATACACCCGTATATACTGTACAGTAACAACCACACACAGTGTACGACCGTACACTGAGACCATTACACTGCAGCTGGGCAGGAGCGAGCTACAAACTTGTGACAACGGATTTCTTCGGTGACACCTGAACGATTTTGACGAAGGACTAAAAGACCCAAATGAATAAAATAAGATCTAAAAGTATCTTCATTGAGGTATAAGTGATATATAAATGCAGAATACAGTCTGAAAATCTGGAATTATCTCGTCTTAGGGGTTTTGTACATCCTGTGTAATTGTCCTCTCACACACTCTCACATAACACACACTCTCACAGAGCGCATACTCTCACATACGCACAGAGCACATTCTCTCACATACTCACAGAGCACATTCTCTCACATACTCACAGAGCACATTCTCTCACATACTCACAGAGCACATTCTCTCACATTCTCACAAAGCACATTCTCCCACATACTCACAGAGCACATTCTCTCACATACTCACAGAGCACATTCTCTCACATACTCACAGAGCACATTCTCTCACATACTCACAAAGCACATTCTCTCACATACTCACAGAGCACATTCTCTCACATACTCACAGAGCACATTCTCTCACATACTCACAGAGCACATTCTCTCACATACTCACAGAGCACATTCTCTCACATACTCACAGAGCACATTCTCTCACCACTCACCCACTCTCACAGGACACATACCAACTCTACGAACACACATCTCAGCTGTTTCATTTTCCGCTGGCTGCATCAAAACACCCTCGTTAATATTACACGCACGATGAAAATCATTTCCTTGTACCCCAAGTTGGATTCCGAGGCACTGAACAAAAGTATCGCCGTCAAATCCGGGGAGTAAATCCCGCAGATTTTCCATGAATCCTGCGGGACCGACACAGCAGGCATCCCTCATTGAACCTTGTCCAGTTACATCATTTACAAGTCAAAGATGACCCTAATTATATGTCACGTGCGTACTTTGCGTTCATTAAGCCAAGATGTCATACTAATACCTAACTCAATATGTTTTAACATACTAATGACTTACTGTAGTTTTAACTGTACTGTATTTAACTGTAGTTCAGTTTTAAAAACCAATGTATTGACAGTTTATGTTTGTACTCCATTGGAAATAAATGTTTTTTCTTTCTTTTTTCTTTTGTACATTAGGACATAGGAGAACTTGAGAACCATTCGCTGAAATCGGAGGAGTATTTAGGCCTCATACTTCATGTGCATAAATACGCCATTGCTTGGAGAGTGTGGAAATAAAATTTAATTATTAAAAACTATATTTCCTTAGAAAAATATAAATGTGAGTGAGGTGAGAAAAGAGGAGCAAGTGAGAGGAGTAAAGGCTAGGGGAGGGAGGGACGAGTAGGAGGGGCATGGAGGGGCAGGAGGGAGCTAGTAGCAAGGAGGGGCAGAGAAGGAGGGGAGGGAGGGGCAGGAGGGACAGAAAGCGAGTAGCAAGGAAGGGCAGGGGGGAAGGAAAGGGAGGGGCAGGGAGCTAGTAACAAGGAGGGGCAGAGAGGGAGGGGCAGGGAGGGGCCAGGAGGGGCAAGAGGGACAGTAAAGGAGGGGGAGGACCAGTTTCCACACCCTCAAGGTCGGCCAGCGCCCCTCCCAAAGCTCCTGCCCCCTCACCCCCCATGGGGGAGGGGGTGTCCTTATTGGGGAGGGGGTAATGCAGGCGTCTAGTAGCAGGCACTCCACCCACGTACACACACGCACGCACACACATACACATGATATCGAGTATCTAGGATTTTGAGGTAAATACTCGTACGACTGATCAGCTTCAGGGCACAACTGGCGGTATTTTGAGTATCTAGGATACAAGCTCACTGAGGTAAATACTTGTACACATGATCAGCTTCAGGGCACAACTGGCGGTATTTTGAGTATCTAGGATACAAGCTCATTGAGGTAAATACTTGTACGACTGATCAGCTTCAGGGCACAACTGGCGGTATTTAGAGTACCTGAGAGATAGGTCCACAGAAGCCGTTAGTTTAGGGATTCACATCAGGATATTCTTGTTATCTTAACTTCTTATGCAATCCGCCTCAGTGATTGCGAGATTTTATTTGCTGATATACAGCCACACCTGTGGACCCCTCACACACACACACACACACACACACACACACACACACATGACACACAACTACACACTCACATATAAGACACATCAACACCCACACAACACAAACAGCACACACTCCAACACACACACACACACACATGACACACAGCTACACACTCACATATAACAACACACACACACACACACACACACACTCACGTGTAAGACACATCAACACCCACACAACACAAACAGCACACACTCCAACACACACACACCAAAGCACGCACACACAACACACTCCAACACACAAACGACACACATACGACACACACTCACCAACACCTAACTAACACTCCAACTCATCCCTCTCACTAGCAACACTAACCACCCCCCCCCCACAACACCAACCCCCCTCCCC